>JAGFNQ010001227.1:0-41503 GCA_024364735.1 Boesenbergia rotunda | reverse complement strand
ATAGTCAAAACTGAATTTATTTCAGACGCATCGGAAGCATAGAATGGCTAAGTCTTTTAAAGACTTAATAGGTGAATTAAATAAGTTTAATTCATTAAGGGATTTGATCCAATTGGGGTTAGATGGGCTGGCCAAGGAGGGGGCCTCCTCTCTTCTTGTCATGGTCGGCCACCACCATAAGAGGATAAAGCTATTTTGGTTTGTTTTATAAAATAGACCAAATGTTGGTTTATTTTATAAAATGTTATATAAATTTTATATATATAAATTTTTATAATGAACCAATGGTTGGTTTGTTTTATAAATTTTTATATAATGAACCAATGGTTTGTTTTATAAATTTTATATAATCATGCCAAAAGAAAGAGAGCCTTGATTATGGATTGATTGAGAATTTATTCCATAATCAAGAAGAAGAAGCTTGATCATGAGAGTCTTGATTATGGATTGATTGAGAAATTATTCCATAATCAAGGAGAGGTTTGCTTGGGAATTAAGAACCTCTCCCTATATAAAGGACCCAAGGGGTGCCATGGAAGAGGATCAATCCAAGAATTGCTTGGGCTCTCTCCTCTTCTTCTCTCCCTCTCTCTTGGCCGGCCATAGGCCTTCGTTCTTTCTTCTTGCCGTGAGCACAAGGAGAAGCATCAAGGCGACGAAGTTCTTCCTTGCGACGATCTTCCTCTTCGGCCAACCTTGGTGGTGAGTCTTTCGATTTGATTACTCTCTCGGTTTTCGTCGTGTTCACGGAGAATCTAGTAGTTCTCGTGAACACGAAACTCGTGGCTTAGCGAAGTCATCCGACGATACTCGGCGTGGATACGAATAGAGGCGGAGCTTTCAAGGGACGCTAACGGTTGGATCTCGTCCCTTCTTCCAAGTTACGCAAGGTAATTCGTAGAGTAATTTCCTTTTCTGTAAAAATTTTATATTACGATTATGTGAACACATTGCATGCTTAGGATATGTGTTAGAATAATTTAGGAAATTATTCATGCTTTTTGTTTCCGCTGCATGTAATTATGTAACAATTACAATACGTGTCCGCGTCGGCATGCACCCGGTCCCAACAGTGGTATCAGAGCCGGTTAGTGTTCGACATAATCATATAATTGTTTTGCGGAAAACTTTGTCATGATCTCAATTTTGGAAAATTTTCCAATTATGGAAACTTTCCAATTATGGTAAATTTTAGATTTAGGAATTTCAAAGTTTGGAAATCCTCATGAAATTTCGTAAACTTTTGAAATATCTCTGTTTCTGAAATTTTATGATAATTGTGAAAAACTTTCCAATTTTGGAAATTTTCTAATTTTGGAAAATTTCCAATTTTACGTAAGTTTTCTTTGTACCAGAAACTTACAATAATTCTGAAAACCATTTAATTTTGGAAACTTTTCATTTATCGAAAGCTCTTAATTTTGGGCACTTTCTTTTCATGAAAGTCTAGACATTTTATGGAAACATTAATTGACAATTAAATTCAAATTGGTTTTTAAATTATTAACAAAATTCTTTACTTTGGGGAGTGCCTCGGGGAGCCACCCAAATTAAAGTTAGTTGTTATAATTTAATTTCCTATTTTGAATATGAATTGTTAAAATTGATTTGGGTAGTCCTCGGAGAGCCATCCAAATTATATTATTAACAAGTTCTTTAATTGTCAAGTTTAATTTGGTTATGCCTCGGGGAGCAGGCCAAATTAGATTTACAACAAATTTCTTTTCTTTGGGGAGTGCCTCGGGGAGCCACCCAAAGTAAATAATTTGTTGTAATTAATTATCCATAAATAAAATATGTGATCAAATCTTGAAAATTTTTGAGGTGATTCTCAAACGATAATTTCCTTATTTGATTTATGAGGTGATGCTCTTACATATTGTTGTCTCCAAAATTAATTAGGAAAATTATTTCCTATAGAGTTTATTTCCTTAAATAAGATTTTCATGAAAATAATATGTGGATGAATTAAGGGAATCAATCTCTTAATTTAATAAGATTTGATTTAGAGAAATCAAAGTCTTAAACATATTATTTCCGAAATTGATTATGACAGTTTAGGAAATTGTTTCCCAAAACAATTCCTTGAATAAAGTGTGAAATTAGAATTAGGAAATCCGGTTCCTAATTCAATTAATGAGACTTGATAAATTAAGTCACATACATAATTTATTAAGGAAATCTTTAGAACATGACATAATTATATGTCATGAATGTGCTTAAAAGGAAAAGGATGAGACCCAAAACCCCTTACATAATATTAAGGTCAACACCTTCCATTAATATGGTTAGAACCGGAGTTTTGTTTCTCGTTTGGGTTGATGGACACATCCATGCCCGGCTTGAACCTCAACATGTTCAAACCATGGAATTAGTTTATGATTAATATAGTTGGAGTCAGAGGTCAATCCTTAGTTTTGGTTGTTGGACACATCCAAGCCTGACTAAACGGTTGAATGAGCTCCAACCATATTAAAACTATTTCTTGATTAATGGGTCAGCCTTAAGCTTGGAGCATCGATTTGTTGTGCCACAGCCAAGGTCGATGTAAAGAGAGGTGCAGTTGGGTGCTATGTATATTGTTGCATACTTGTTAATGAGTTAACAACCCAATGATTTATGCAAACATTCAATTAGTTGATAGCATAATGTGATAGTTACATATGTATAATATGTAATCGGTATAATTACCTACCTTCATAGCTAAGAATAACTTGATGGACTCTAGCCATGGTTGTTCTTATCTATGGTTGGATATCAACCTATTTGGAGATGTTCCTACGATCTCCCGAATTGATAAAAAGGGTTATTCAATTCGAAAAATAAATAGGATTTAATTAATGTATATTGATGCATTCTTTATCATTCTTCTCACATAAGCTCAATTTGTATTTCTAGGATAATCACTTGATCATGTCTTCTCTGAATTTGCGTTCCATTTTGGACACCAATAAGCTGACTGGGCCAAACTTCATGGACTGGCTTCGAAACCTGAGGATAGTCCTCAAGGCAGAAAAGCTTGCTTATGTCCTTGAAGAACAACTTCCCAACCATCCTCCAGAAGATGCAACTCCAGACCAGTTAGTGGCCTATCAGAAACATGTGGCCGATTCTGAACTTGCGAGTTGCATCATGCTGGCCGCTATGGTACCTGAGCTGCAAAAGCAGCATGAGCATATGGATGCTCATACCATCATCTTCCATCTTCATGAGCTGTTTGACGAGCAGGCGAGATCCGAAAGGTTCGAGGTCTCCAGACTCCTCTTCACCTCTAAGATGCAGGAAGGCACTTCTGTCTCACAGTTTGTGTTGAAGATGTTGGGGTACATTGAGCGACTAGGCACACTCGGATTTGCAATGGATCACGAACTAAGTGTTGACTTAATTCTGCATTGTTTGCCCAAGAGTTACTCACAATTTGTGATGAACTATCGGATGAACAAGCTGGAGACTACCATTCCTGAGTTGCTCAACCTGCTGAAGACTGTAGAGCCTTCTGTAAAGCAGGATCAGAAGACGGTACTGTTAGTTGGTTCCTCAAAGAAAGGCTCTAAGAGGAAGCCCAAAGAACAGAATAAGGGAAAGAAGAAAAAGGCCAAAAAGACTGAAAAGGCACCAAAAGGCACTTGCCATCACTGCGGCAAGGAGGGTCACTGGCGAAGAAACTGCAAGGTTTATCTTGAGTCCTTGAAGAAGAAGGCATCCGATGCCCCATCCTCTTCAGGTATCTTCGTTATTGAATGTCACTCTATTTCCTCGTCCACCTGGGTACTTGATACTGGGTGTAGCTCACATATATGTAATGACATACAGGGGCTAAGGAATAGAAGAAGACTCGTCAAGGGAGAAGCGAATTTGCGAGTTGGAAATGGAGCAAAGATTGCTGCTGTTGCCATCGGAACATATTTGCTAAAGCTCCCTACTGGACTTGTCTTAGAATTGGATAATTGTTATTTTGTTCCTTCGTTAATAAAGAACATTGTATCTATTTCATGCTTGAATGAAAAGGGTTATCATTTAACTTTTAGTAACAATTGCTGTTACATAACTTTAAATGGTGTTCTTTATGGGACCGGAACTTTATACAATGGTATCTACACGTTAGATTTATCCGGTGACGTTTTCAATATCGAAGTTAGCAACAAACGTGCTCGAATAGATAATCAAATAGACTCCTATACGTGGCATTGTCGTCTTGGCCATGTAAGTAAGAAACGCATGACCAAATTACACCGATGTGGAATTCTGGAATCATTTGAACCCGGTTCATTTGATACATGCGAATCATGCTTAAAAGGCAAGATGACCAAATTACCCTTTTCCGGAAAAGGTAAACCAGTGGGAGAATTGCTTGGTCTAATACATACTGATGTATGTGGACCAATGTCAACTCTTGCACAAGGAGGTTATAGCTACTTCATTACCTTTATCGATGATCACTCACGATTCGGGTATGTGTTCTTAATGAAACACAAATCTGAAGCTTTTGAGAAATTCAATGAGTTCAGAAGTGAAGTAGAGAAACATCTTGGCAAAAGTATTAAGATACTTCGATCCGATCGGGGTGGTGAATACTTGAGTCAAGAGTTTCAAGATTATCTTAGGGACAATGGGATATTGTCTCAATGGACTCCGCTATATACACCACAGCATAATGGTGTATCTGAGAGGCGTAACCGAACCTTGATGGACATGGTTAGATCTATGATGAATCATGCAACTCTTCCAAAATTCTTTGGGGCTATGCGCTTAAGACAACTGTTTACTTACTAAACAGAGTCCCGACCAAGGTAGTCTCTACTACTCCATATGAGACGTGGAATAGTAAGAAACCTCATTTAACTCACCTTAAAATATGGGGTTGTCCTGCTTATGTAAAGCGGACTGTATCAGATAAATTGGATGCTAAGTCTGATAAATGTCTATTTATTGGATACCCTAAGGAAACGAAGGGTTACCAATTCTATCATCCCTTGGAACAAAAGGTGTTTGTTTCAAGGCATGCTGTATTTCTGGAAAAAGAATTTCTTTTACAAGAAAATAGTGGGAGTAGCATTGAACTTGAAGAAGTTTAAGAAACTCCAATAGACATTACAGAGACACCTAGTCTAGACCCACAACCAATAACTCATAATGATGAGCTATCAATTGAACTTAAAACAACACCACTTCTTCGTAGGTCTGATAGGATACGCAATATTCCAGAGAGATACGGATTTCTAATAAGTGAATCGAACGACGTGTTACTCGTTAACAATGATGAACCTATCAGTTATGAAGAAGTTCTGATAAATTCAAAAAGGGATAAATGGCTTGAAGCCATGAAGTCGGAAATGGATTCCATGTACGAAAATCAAGTATGGGACTTGGTTAACCCGCCTGAAGGGATGAAGCCCATAGGGTGCAAGTGGGGTTTCAAGAAGAAAACCGACATGGAAGGTAATGTTGTTACCTTTAATTCTAGATTAGTGGCAAAAGGATATCGTCAGAAACAAGGAATTGATTATGACGAAACCTATTCGCCAGTAGTTATGCTCAAATCCATTCGGATGCTCCTGGCCATAGCAGCTCATTATGATTATGAGATATGACAAATGGATGTGAAAACAACTTTCCTTAATGGAAACCTGCTTGAGGATATATACATGATACAACCTGAAGGTTTCACATCGGTTAAGGATGCAAGCTTCGATGATCCATATATGGACTAAAGCAAGCATCCAGGAGCTGGAACATCTGTTTTGATGAGACAATCAAAGAGTTTGATTTCTCACAAAATCCTGACGAACCTTGTGTATACAAGAAGGTTAGTGGGAGTGCAGTCGTATTCCTAGTGTTATATGTCGATGACATTTTACTTATAGGAAACGATATATCAGTCTTACAGTCAGTTAAAATTTGGTTGTCCAAAACTTTCTCCATGAAAGACCTGGGAGAAGCAACCTATATCCTTGGGATTAGAATCTATAGAGATAGATCAAAACGGTTGCTTGGTCTTTCGCAGGCTACAAATATAGACCGAGTGCTAGAAAGGTTTAGCATATCGGAATCCAAGAAAGGTTACATTCCCATCAGGCCTTGGATCAACCTTTCAAAGTCTATGTGTCCGCGCACAGAAGACGAGAGGATTTGCATGAATAAGATTCCTTATGCATCCGCGATAGGATCTATCATGTGTGCTATGTTATGTACTAGGCCCGATGTATCATATTCTCTGAGCGTCACAAGCAGATACCAGTTTGATCCAGGAATGGATCATTGGGCGGCTGTCAAGACAATCCTCAAGTACTTAAGAAGAACTAAGGATGTATTCCTAATATATGGAGAAGGTGATATGATAATACGTGGATATACAGATGCCAGTTTCCAGACAGATAAGGATGACTCCAAATCTCAGTCCGGATACGTATTTATTTTGAATGGAGGCGCAGTAAGCTAGAAAAGTTCCAAGCAAGACACCGTAGCGGATTCTACCATGGAAGCGGAATATATTGCAGCTTCGGAAGCAGCAAAGGAAGCAGTCTGGATCAAGAAGTTTGTCTCAGAACTTGGTGTGGTTGCAACCATTGATGATGCAATACCGGTTTACTGCGACAACAATGGAGCTATTGCACAAGCAAAGGAACCAAGGTCTCATCAGCGATCCAAACATTTGCTTCGGCGCTATCATCTGATCAGAGAGATTATAATTAGGCCAAGTGGTAAGTTTGAGGGTCATGTTAGAGCCTGTGGTATTGGGTACCGTAGCGATTGGCATTAGGCCAAGTGGGAGTTTGTTAGTGATATGAGAGAAGTGTCCTAAGGCAATCGCCTTATGATTGTAATCATTTATTTTAATAAATGAATATTCACTATTTGAGTATACATGATTATTTGATTAAGATCTTAAGCTCATTTACTGAATGTCCGCAATACAATTCACAGCATGATAGAATTTGTGATGAATTCACAACTAGTGATTATCTCTACATATGCAATTGTGAAGTATTGAAATTGTCCCTAGTCGATGAATTGATAAATACGGACACTATCAATTCTGTTGAGACTAGCATGGGTTATTCTCTAATCAGCTGATTCTCACTGGCTGGTGACATTGAGATGTCCGGAGATAAACATGAATGCTAGTTAAGGGAACTAGTTCATTGGAGTGACTGGCTGTAAAACTTCATATGGTAGTCTACATATAGATATGTCAGTGAAGTTCTTACTGCAGCTTAAGTGCGATGTTCCTTTGACTTGCGGTGTTCAAGTCATCTTGGTCATGGAGACTTATACTTTGACATCTTAAGCAAGCATCTCCAAGGAGGTGTGGACCCAGGATGATTGGGTATAAGCCGAAGTGCCCGAAGATGTTTGAACAGCCTACAAAGGATTCACCACTCCTTGCGAGGAGATGTATACCCGAGGCCTATCATCAGATTGTTACTCGAAGCCTCTGGCCAGAGCATGAGATGTACAGAGTATGAATCTCTTAAATACATGAGAGTAATTAGAATCCATAGGACGAGGAAACGTAACTTGGGCTAGGTGTGACGTAGTCAGCCTAGTGGGGACTGACACACATAGACCATGTCCTGAACCAAGTGGGTATAAGATGGTGAAGGGAATGGGGCACGATTCATTATAGCTGCTGAAGGGTTTCAGAATCATTTCTGAGGTCAACCGTTGATCTTTCAATTAATTGGGGATCATGATGTACTATTAGGTGTCACTCATGATCGTTCTATAATTAATTAGTTAATTATGGACGGCCAACATAAATTGAAAGCCTATTTAGTCACACGCATAACGAGTAATTCGAAGGATTTAAAACGAGTTGAGAATTGGATTCTCCAATCGAGATAGACTATGTTTGGTAAGTCCAAACAATAGTCAAAACTGAATTTATTTCAGACGCATCGGAAGCATAGAATGGCTAAGTCTTTTAAAGACTTAATAGGTGAATTAAATAAGTTTAATTCATTAAGGGATTTGATCCAATTGGGGTTAGATGGGCCAGCCAAGGAGGGGGCCTCCTCTCTTCTTGTCATGGTCGGCCACCACCATAAGAGGATAAGGCTATTTTGGTTTGTTTTATAAAATAGACCAAAGGTTCGTTTATTTTATAAAAGGTTATATAAATTTTATATATATATAAATTTTTATAATGAACCAATGGTTGGTTTGTTTTATAAATTTTTATATAATGAACCAATGGTTTGTTTTATAAATTTTATATAATCATGCCAAAAGAAAGAGAGCCTTGATTATGGATTGATTGAGAAATTATTCCATAATCAATGAGAGGTTTGCTTGGGAATTAAGAAACCTCTCCCTATATAAAGGACCCAAGGGGTGCCATGGAAGAGGATCCATCCAAGAATTGCTTGGGCTCTCTCCTCTTCTTCTCTCCCTCTCTCTTGGCCGGCCATAGGCCTTCCTTCTTTCTTCTTGCCGTGAGCACAAGGAGAAGCATCAAGGCGACGAAGTTCTTCCTTGCGACGATCTTCCTCTTCGGCCAACCTTGGTGGTGAGTCTTTCGATTTGATTACTCTCTCGGTTTTCGTCGTGTTCACGGAGAATCTAGTAGTTCTCGTGAACACGAAACTCGTGGCTTAGCGAAGTCATCCTGACGATACTCGGCGTGGATACGAATAGAGGCGGAGCTTTCAAGGGACGCTAACGGTTGGATCTTGTCCCTTCTTCCAAAGTTACGCAAGGTAATTCGTAGAGTAATCTCCTTTTCTGCAAAAATTTTATATTACGATTATGTGAACACATTGCATGCTTAGGATATGTGTTAGAATAATTTAGGAAATTATTCATGCTTTTGTTTCCGCTGCATATAATTATGTAACAATTACAATACGTGTCCACGTCGGCATGCACCCGGTCCCAACAGCTCCTCTACCTGGACATTAAGCTCGACGTCCTGACTGGCTAGTTGACTCGCCAGGGAGTTGGCCTTCTTCGTCTGGGCAACCAGCTCTCGCCCCTTGGTTGCCAGCTCGGAGTGCAGGGACTCGGAAGACCGGGTCGCGTCGTTGAGATTTGCCTTTGTCTTCTGCAGCTCCTCCTTCGCCTTGTCCCTGAGGCCCAAGCCTTGTGTTTCATGATTTCAGCTTGGGAAACTCGGAGGGGTGCCTGCACGACCGCCGTATCTGCCGAGTCGATTTGTGCCTGGGAGACCTCCAGCTGTTCCTCCGAGCGGGCCAGTTGGTCTTGTAGGGCGATGACCTCGACCCTCAGGACATTGAGGGAGGCTTCGTCGGAGGTCAACAGAGTGTGCCAGAGTCGGGCCTCCAAGTTCTCCACTCGCCTCTCGGCTCGCAGGCGGGCCTTGGAGTGTGCCAGCATAGTCATAGACATGCTGTAGCATGAGCCCCAGAGCTGCAAAACATAAAAACGCATCATTAGTTCTAAGCTAAGGAAAGCATAAGGAAATGAACAGAAACATGCTTGATTGACATACCTGAGTGGCCTCCGACAAAAATGTGTTGGCCCGGACGCTCGGGCCTCGGTAGTTGCACTCCCGGAGGCCCTGAAGGAAATGGTCGGAGAGTGGCCCATGCAGTTGAATTTCTTGAGTTCGCTCAGGAGCCACACCACTCGGCACCTCTAGGCTCATCTTAGGGTCGGCGTGCGACGGCAGCAGGAGGTGTATCGGGGGGTGTTCGAGCTGATCTCCCGAATGAGGAGAGCCCGAGTCTCCCTGGGACGCCCGAGTCGGAGATGGTGGGGGCATGGAAGACTCGATCGCCTTCTTCTTCTTCTGAGGCTGGGAGCTGGTGGAGGCCCTTGCAAGGTCGGCGGTCAGCAGCACAGACTCAGGTACCAACTCTAGTTCTCGTCGGCGCTTAATTATGAGAGGTTGGTCGTCGACGTCCTCCAGCTCTTGGTCAGTGGTCGACTCTGTTGTGAGGACGGGGGAAGGTGATAGTTGTGTTGGGACCTTGACGTTTAGCTAGAGGGGGGAGTGAATAGCTACTTTTCGATTTTCTTCCTACACGTGTTAGGAAGCGCAAGCGGAAAACTTAAACATAAACTAAAACAATGCTAACACCAAACCTTTACGTGGTTCAGAGATGATACTCTTACTCCACGGTTGTCCGTAAGGTGGACGATCCCGATCCATCGGTGGATGACTCCCCGAAAGACCTCCGGCTAGCTCTTGTCGCTCTTTGTGGGTGGAGAAACCTCGCCACAATCTCTTGACAACTTCTGAGCACTTGTAGGCTACTAACAGGCTTTACCCAAGCTTGTTTCGCCAAAGAAACTCAGCCAAAAACGAGTTCTCTTAAATAGTGCTTGATGCTGAAAAGACCGTTACCAGTCACTGGTGCTAACACCAGTCGACTGGTCTACTTGAATTCGAATGTCACAGCCCGATGTTTCGAATTCTAGTCGACACCAGTCGACTGATCTTTCTGTGCTCTACATCAATCGACTGATCCAAGCATCAGTCGACTGCCAACTCCCTAAACCTAGGGTTTTCCTTCCCGAGTACAATTCCCTTAGCACTCGAACCCTCACGACTCAGCTGACTCTTCATCCAGTAGCCTCGACCTGTTGCCTTCAAGCCTTTTTCGACTTTGGCTCTCGTCCCTCAGATGCATGCAAGCCCACGGCTCGTCTCCCCATGCCATCTTTCGCGTATGCCTCGAAGTTCGCTTCCCTCGGCTCATCGTCCCTGCTTTGTCCACGGTCCCTCAGATGCATGCAAGCCCACGACTCGTCTCCCCATGCCATCCTTCACCGGACCCGAAGCCGTCCACCTAAGTCCATGTGTATCTTACAACCTTGCACACTCAAATATATATATTAGATCAACATGAAACCCTAACTGAATAATATTGAGACACACATCAAAACCCATGATCTACCCGATCACACTTGGGTTGATTGCACCAACAATCTCTCCCTTTTTGATGTGTGGCAATATGTTTAAGTTAGGTGCAAATGTAACAATTGAAAATTACAGACACAGCAAATTAAGAAGCATAAACATGCATGCCCCCCTTAACCTATGCCTTCACACACAATTTTCAATTTTGTATAATCATAAGTTAAGTTAAAAACTAACTTAAACCTCTCAATTCTCCCCCTTTGACACCATCAAAAGAATTGCTCAAAGCAATATTAATCCTAGCATCAATTTGAGATAAGTTTTTAATTCTGAAAACCCTGAAATTAGAAACCATACGCACCAGTCATCTGCGTCAGTTACTAGTCGACTGGTGCCTTCTAACTGCAAACCCACAGAGAGTTTAGTCGACTGCCCTAGGGGGCAGTCGACTGATACAGTTCAGTCTGAACTTTCAGCTTCTGAGCCGAAATTCAGAAATCCCTAACAAATTCCATAAAATTTGAAAAATCATGAAATTTTGCAAACATATTTCTTATAATGTATTCTAACAGGGAAAAATACATTTTTATGAAAATTCTAAACATGTTTGACTTTTTGACAAAACTCAAATTTTATGAAAACATTCAACTTTGTATCCAACCTACTTCCTAGTTTTGAAACTATGTGTTTTCCAAGTCTATCTCATACTCCTTAAAACACAGAAATGTTTTCAATCCTCCTCCTTTTTCTCATATTAATACTAGAGAAAGAAAAATTGATCAAAGTTCCCCCTTTATACCATAATCTCTTGATAGAAAGTATTTTGGAATTCATCAAATATCATGTACGCATAACCCAAAAATAAAGTAATAACACTCCATATAAGCAATACTAAGAAGTGAATTAAAGGTTCACACGGAACCATAAATAAGTGCTACACAAATCCTCAAATATTACTGATGGGGCTCGGTAGTCCGGGCTGGACACGGGGATGAAGAAGCTAAGGACGCGACCCGACCTCCTCTCTCGGGTCTCGGGACCCACTCTCAAGGGGGCACCCGGGAAGGCAACCTCGGGAGATATGACATCCCTAGACTCTCGAGCTAACCTCGGGAGGCGGGGTCCTCACCATAGCTGACCTCGGTTAGAAAAAGTCCACGCACCCTCCCCCTGTAAAGTTGGCCCAAGGAGGGAAAAGATAGTAGTGGCGTCGACGGTTTCAAGGGATATCCCCTCATCACCAAAATCAGGGGGCACGACTCAAGTATCGGGGTCGTGGCACCGATAAAGGGGGCACGATCAGTCGGCCAGCATGGGTATAAAAGGTAGTTCAACCCCTCCGGTAAAGGGGGTTACGACCTATCACCTTTACATTTTTTGCTCTTTCTTTCTCGCCATTACTCAGACACCCTCCTAACTTGAGCGTCGGAGTGGACTCCGCCGACCCCTGCCGGCGTGTCCCCTAACGCTTGTGTTACTCTTGCAGGATCCCTTGAGTTCCTCATCAACATAGTCCCCCCTGCGAGGGCTAATCCCCAGTGACTGGTCATCGCCGACGACTCCTTCCGGAACAAATTTGCCGTCATTTGTGGGGAGAAGAAAAAATACCCGAGGGAGCGCCGATGGCAGAAGCGGAGGATCTCGCTCATCCACGGGAGGATGAAGGACCTAAGCAAGAGCGACGAGAAGTGGAGAGTGAAGAGGTACACATCCATCCCCAAGGAGGAGGAGGAAATACGCGCATTGCGCTCGACCTCGCGCTGGCATTACGAAACCGCCTCATCGAGTGCCTGCGGAACCACCGAGACGTGTTTGCTTGGGCTGCTGAAGAAATCAAGGGGGTCCCCCCCAGCGCTGGCTATGCATCACCTACATGCGTCGCCGGAAGCCCGTCCCGTGAAGCAGAAGAGGAGGCACTTCTCCCCGGAGCAAGATAAAGATATACGGGAGGAAGTTCAGAAGCTACTAAAAGCCGGACACATCAGGGAAGTCCGGTTCCCGGCGTGGCTGGCCAACGTGGTCCTAGTTCCCAAGCCGGGGGGTAAATGGCGAGTCTGCATCGACTTCAGAGACCTAAACAAAGCCTGCCCGAAGGATTGTTATCCCCTGCCTCGGATAGATAGGTTGGTGGATTCAACAGCCGGCTGCGAGTTCATCTCCATGTTAGAAGCATATCAGGGCTATCACCAAGTCCCTCTCGCCCCCGAAGACCAGGAGAAGGTCAGTTTTGTGACAGCTGACGTCACATATTGCTACAACATTATGCCTTTCGGCTTACGTAATGCGGGCGCCACCTACCAGCGGATGATGGACAAAGTCTTCAGACACCAAATCGGGCGAAACATTGAGGTGTACATGGATGACATCTTGGTCAAGACGGAAAAGGGAGGGGATATGGTCGCTGACCTGGAGGAAACATTCGCCACCCTGAGAGCACACAGGTTAAAACTAAACCCAGCTAAGTGTGTGTTCGGGGTTAAAAGTAGTAGGTTCCTGGGATACATGGTGATGGAAAGGGGGATTGAAGCCAACATGAAAAAGGTAAAGGTCATCCTGGATATGCCATCCCCGAAAAACTTCAAGGAAGACCAACAGTTGAATGGCAGAATCACTGCCCTATCCCGGTTTATCTCCAAATCTGCGGACAAAACCCTCCCCTTCTTCAAAATTCTGAGAAAAGCTTTTAAATTCGAATGGGATGGCCAGTGTAAGAAGACCTTTGAAGAATTGAAGACCTATTTGGCAGATCTCCCGACCCTGCATAAGCCAGTGGAAGGGGAAACATTATTCGTCTATTTATTGGCAGCCAAGCAAGCGGTGGGGTCGGTGCTCGTCCGAGAACAAGACCGGATACAACATCCCATCTACTTCTTCGGACACCTACTAAAGGACGCCGAGACGAGGTACACCATGATGGAAAAACTGGTCTACTCCTTAGTCCTGATGGCCCGAAGGTTACGACCATACTTCTTGGCGCATCCCATTGTGGTTCTCACTAATAGCCCGCTCGCCCGAGTCCTTACTAATCCCGAGGCATCGGGCAGGTTAATCAAATGGACGATAGAGTTAAGCGAATACGACATTGAGTATCAGCCTCGAACTGCCATCAATGAACAAGCTCTCTCTGACTTCATGTTGGAGACAGTCCCAGAGGCAGAGACCGAAGGTATGTGGAGGGTTTATGTGGATGGATCCACCAACAGCCAACATAGCGGGGTGGGACTGCTATTGATCTCCCCCTGAGGAGACACGTTGCATCTGTCTATCCGACTTCATTTCAAAGCTACCAACAATGAAGCTGAGTATGAGGCGATCCTGGCAGGATTGCAGGTGGCCTAGCACATGGGCGCCCTCCGAATCATGATCTATTCGGACTCGCAGTTAGTGGCTCAACAAGTAGCAGGTGGTTTCGAGGTCAAATGTGAGCGGTTGCAAAGGTACGTAGCCTTATATGAACAACTAAAAACCACTTTCTCGGAGGTCATCCTGCAGAAGATCTCCCAGTCGGATAATGTACGGGCCGACGAGTTAGCTAAGTTGGCTAGTTCCATATCCACTTGGCGGTTGGAGGGGCCCAGCTTGACGGAAACCATGGTGGCCCAAATTGGAGGAGAACTCCGAATAAACGAACCCGGGGACTAGAGGGATCCCTATATAGCCTTCCTCTGGGACGGATCCTTGCCGAGTGGGGGCCGAGAGAGTCGGTTGTTTCGCCGACGAGTGGAGAGGTTCACACTGGTCGGGGATCAATTATACAAGAGAGCCTATGCCCGACCCCTCCTTAAATGTGTCGGGCCGGAGGAGACTAGCTACATAATGCGAGAGGTGCACGAAGGCATCTGTGGAAGTCATATTGGAGGAAGATCCCTGTCTCGCAAGATCCTTTTGGCGGGGTATTTTTGGCCTACCCTGCAAGCCGACTCGCTCAGCTTCATGGCTAGATGTAAGGCTTGTCAAAGGCACCAGCATGTCTCTCATCGCCCAACGGAGCGGTTGAGGTTTCTACAGTATCGTGCCCGTTCGACCAGTGGGGAATGAACATTGTGGGGCCCTTCCCCATCGGGCCCCAGCAGAAGAAATTCCTCCTGGTCCTCGTTGACTACTTCTCTAAATGGGTAGAAGCCGAACCTATGGCCAGCATCACAGAGGCGGCAATAATGAAGGTTTTATGGAAAGATATTGTCTGCAGGTACGACATCCCTCATAAGCTGGTGTTGGACAATGAAAGGCAATTCTCCGGATGAAGATTGAAGAAATGGTGTCAAGGGTTGGGCATCCAGCAGGCTTTCACTTCTGTCGCCTACCCACAAAGCAATGGACAAGCGGAGGTGGTCAATCGGGAAATTCTGTGAGGGCTCAAAGTAAAGCTGGATCACGTCAGAGGCAGCTGGGTCGAAGAACTTCCCAGCATCTTGTGGTCTTATCGGACTACCCCAAAAGAAGGGACCGGCGAGAGCCCTTTCCGATTAGTCTATGGAGCAGCGGCCGTCATTCCGGTGGAAGTAGGAGAGGAGTCCCCACGACGACAACATTACCGCAAGGAAGATAATGACCAGGAGCAGTTGATTGACCTGGACCTCATATCGGAGGTGCGAGACAAGGTCGCGGTAAGGTTGGAAGCCTATCGCTGAAGAATGCAGCTAGCATACAATCGAAAGGTGATCGCCCGCAGCTTCGAGGTGGATGATCAAGTCTGGAAAAGAATCAAACCGGTGGGAGATCCTGGAAAGTTAAAGCCGCAGTGGGATGGCCCTTACGTCGTCATCAAAAAACTAACAGGAGGTAGCTACTATTTGGAAGACTGCGAAGGCAGAAGACTGGAGAGGCCTTGGCAGGCGAGGCATCTTCGCCCCTACTGTGCTTTGTGAGTTGTCGGGTGATGCACTTGCGTCTTTGTACGTTTTCAATGTCCCACTGTCTCGCAACATCATTAATAAAAGAGAGGCACTATTTGTCATTCGAGAAATGTTAAGGCTCCGTTTCTGATTAAAACCCTATAACCTCTCGGTGTGTAGGCTTGGCCTCGGAGCTGTACATGCTCGGCCAAGAGCTAATTAAAACCCTACAGCCTCTCGGTGTGTAGGCTTGGCCTCGGAGCTGTACACGCCCGGCCAAGAGCTGATTAAAACCCTACAGCCTCTCGGTATGTAGGCTTGGCCTCGGAGCTGTACACGCCCGACCAAGAGTTGATTAAAACTCTACAGCTTCTCGGTGTGTAGGCTTGGCCTCGGAGCTGTACACGCCCGACCAAGAGCAGATTAAAACCCTACAACCTCTCGGGGTGTAGGCTTGGCCTCGGAGCTGTACACGCCCGGCCAAGAGCTGATTAAAACCCTACAGCCTCTCGGTGTGTAGGCTTGGCCTCGGAGCAGTACACGCCCGGCCAAGAGCTGATTAAAACCCTACAGCCTCTCTGTGTGTAGGCTTGGCCTCGGAGCTGTACACGCCCGACCAAGAGCTGATTAAAACCCTACAGCCTCTCAGCGTGTAGGCTTGGCCTCGGAGCTGTACGCGCCCGACTAAAAGCTGATTAAAACCCTACAGCCTCTCGGTGTGTAGGCTTGGCCTGGGAGCTGTGCACGCCCGGCCAAGAGCTGATTAAAACCCTACAGCCTCTCGGCGTGTAGGCTTGGCCTCGGAGTTGTACACGCCCGGCCAAGAGCTGATTAAAACCCTACAACCTCTCGGTGTGTAGGTTTGGCCTCGGAGCTGTACACGCCCGGCCAAGAGCTGATTAAAACCCTACAGCCTCTCGGCGTGTAGGCATGGCCTCGGAGCTGTACACGCCCGGCCAAGAGCTGATTAAAACCCTACAACCTCTCGGCGTGTAGGATTGGACTCGGAGCTGTACATGCCCGGCTAAGAGCTGATTAAAACCCTACAGTCTCTCGGTGTGTAGGCTTGGTCTCGGAGCTGTACACGCCCGGCCAAGAGCTGATTAAAACCCTACAGCCTCTCGGCGTGTAGGCTTGGCCTCGGAGCTGTACACGCCCAGCCAAGAGTTGATTAAAACCCTAAAGCCTCTCGACGTATAGGCTTGGCCTTGGAGCTGTACACGCCCGGCCAAGAGTTGATTAAAACCCTACAGCCTCTCGGCGTGTAGGCTTGGCCTCGGAGCTGTACACGCCCGACCAAGAGCTGATTAAAACCCTACAGCCTCTCAGCGTGTAGGCTTGGCCTCGGAGCTGTACACGCCCGGCCAAGAGCTAATTAAAACCCTACAGCCTCTCGGTGTGTAGGCTTGGCTTCGGAGCTGTACACGCCCGGTCAAGAGCTGATTAAAACCCTACAGTCTCTCGGTGTGTAGGCTTGGCCTCGGGGCTTGGCCTCGGAGCTATACACGCCCGACCAAGAATTGAATAGTGTTTAGGGTTGTACCCTATACCAGCCCTACCAAAAATCTGATAAAAATCTCATGTCTACTCTAGCTATATAGAGCGGAAGATGAACAGGGAATCACGCTAAAAACAAAGAGGCTAACGATAAATCAAGTAAATATTTGTCTTAAGGTCAGAGAGTTCCAAAAGAATAAATGGTAGTAGTCAAAGGAGGAGGGAAGGAAGACAAGCATGTAACAGTGGGGCACCCTACAGAGCCTGCTCTTCGGGGGGAAGATCGTCCCAGACACGCTGAATGGTTATGGCGCTCAAATCGGAGCCTGGCCTCAATAACTGATCTTTCTCCAACTGCTTGATGGTGATGTAAAAGCCCTGTTTGAGGGTCTTAAAAGCTTGTGCAGCCACCAGACTGGCGTACTCCTCTGATCTAAAAAATTTGGCTTTGTAGATTGCCTCCATCGGAGATACTGGAGGTACAGAGTCTTCTGACTGCTGCTGGACCTTGGGCTCAGTGTCAGCTCTGGACATTTTGAGTGCCTCCACCTGTAGGAGCAGTTCTACACCCCGGTGCTCCAGGTTCTTCTTAGCCAACTCCAAAAGGGTAACCTGGTCGGACAACTCCTTATTGGGGCCTGGTACATCAGATCCAAGCTCTGCATCATCTCATACATATCAACCTGTCTCTGCTGAAAACTATGAAAATCCTCCCTGAGTTCGTGAACCTCCGCCTCCAGTCGGGAGAACCACTCCTCTTAATCCCCGCAGGAGCAGCAGCAGGCGCAGCAGTAGGAGCAGCCTCCTCCTCATCATCAGAACTAGAGGATGCATGGTCACGTCGCCAGATCATCACTCCCTGCTGTCTCTTAATCCCAGCCAAGGAGAGCTGCCACTACTAGAAAAAATGCATTCAACAACAGTGAATCACTGTTGTCGTATGCCAAATACCACTGTTGTTAAAGGCCATGTTGTTAAAGTGGGGGTCTACGACAACAGTGAATCACTGTTGTCGTTTGGTCTACGACAACAGTTTGACAACAGTTTTCCACTGTTGTCGTATATCACATTCGACAACATTTTGACAACAGTTTTTCACTGTTGTCTTTTATTATATTCGACAACAAATTTTATAACTGTTGTCGTATATCAATAACAACAGTTTATCACTGTTGTCGTTTAGGGTTTTCACTGTTGTCATTTAGATGAGTTTTAACAACGGTGTTTAACTGTTATCGTATACCGAATTCACCGTTGTCTTTTATTATATTCGACAACAGTTTATGACTGTGTTGTCGTTTATCAATGACAACAGTGATATTTCCATTATATTTTCAATTAAAAGACAATAATTTAACCTCGAAACAAAAACTATATATATCAAACATCATCAACATATTTACAATAAAGATCCACCACAACCTTTCTACAGACGAAACCACAAAAGTATCTTCTGTCCAAAAACCTTTCTACAGACGAAACCACTAAAGTATCTTCTGACCCAAATTACAAGAGTTCAAATTATATATAATTCTGACCCAACTAAACTTACAATGAAGTTCAAATCACAAAAATTATAGCTTGGAAGGTCAGATTAATGGTCTTCGAACATGATCACGAACAAGTCCCTGCAGCTGGAAAAAAGAGAACAAACACTCTAATTAGTTATTCTATTAAATGCATATGGCCAATAAAAAATGATCCATGAAGATATGTATCAACAAACAACAAAAATAACAAACTAACAAACAAAAAAGATATGCAAAGTCTTATACTATTGGTGTTATTAGTGTTACTCACAAATTTAATAAACACTGTTGGACATCATTAGTGTTACTCACAAGTTTGTTTTCTGCTACTTCCTTCATCAGATTAACTCCATTAGTAGCAAATCCATGGCTTTCTGATTGGTTTGCATGGTATGCTTTACCATCCTTCCTAATGAGACTGTAAGTGTATGCCCAGATGTGGAACCCTCCAAGCTGCATTATGATACCGTTTAGAGAGCCACAAGTAATGCAAGAACATATAATGTCATTGTCCATGTAAAGTATTATTACTGAACAAGAAAAACTCATTCCAGTAGCCACTGAAAGGAATCTTATATGTGCATATATATTTATTTATCTTCTTTAATTTGAGTTGAGTGTCAATGGTTTTGTTTCAGTACCTAAGCCACTAGCTACCCAACAAATACTCTACAAAAGAGTGAAGAAACATATATACAGTAGCCATGGAGTATAGCAGAGAAGTATTACATACATACAACAGAGAAATATTTAAAGCTTCTGGAGTATGTATACATACCATCGGTAAAGCAGTTTCAAGCATGCCATCGGTAAAGCACTAAAAACAACAGTTTCAAGAAGTTTCAACCAACTAAAAGAGGCCAGTCAAATTAGGAATATGATATGAGATCTTGATATTAAGTTTCAAGCAACTAAAAGAGGCAATAAAAATAGCAATTTCAAGCAACTAAAAGCAGTTTCAAATAGAGGTCAGTCAAATTAGTACGTGAACAAGTCAAATGATCATATATAAAGCACTAAAAATAGCAGTTTCAAGCATGCCATCGGTAAAGCAGTTTCAAGCATGTCATCGGTAAAGCAGAGGCCAGTTTCAAGAAGTTTCAAGCTGAGCTTCGGTAAGGTAAAGCAGTTTCAAGCATGCCATCGGTAAAGTACTAAAAACAGCAGTTTCAAAATATGAAAAAGCTGTTTCAAACACTAAAAGACTCAAGCACTAAAAACAACAGTTTCAAGCAGTTTCAAGGAACTAAAAGAGGCCAGTCAAATTAGGAATATGATCTAAGATCTTGATATTAAGTTTCAAGCAACTAAAAGAGGCCACTAAAAGAGGCACTAAAAACAGCAGTTTCAAGCAACTAAAAGCAATTTCAAGCACTAAAAAATAGAGGCCAGTCAAATTAGTATGTGAACAAATTCGTGACCTTCAAATGAACCACAGGGAGCCCAAGAGGAGTTGTCCATCGAACAGGTTCATTCTCAGAAGCAATGACCTGTTAAAAGAACAATACAGATGCTCTGGTAAAATTTCTCCTCTTTCCTTCTACATAGTCAAGATAAGCTCTAAGCCACAAATCTTGAATTGTACCCCAAAAGGCAAGCCTGAGTTAAAAAGCCAATTTCATAGCCAAAAGATAAAATAAGCAAAACCATAAACAGTTGATGAAATTAGAAAGAGACCTTGGCACAATCTCCCAACCATTTCATAATACTCCTTACAGCTTGGAACATCTCACCAAGAGCATCAAAAGTCACCTTCAATTTGCAAAAAAAAAAAAAGTAGAATAAGTATTATTCTAGTTACAGTAGATTTAAAATAAACTCAAAATGATTTGTGTCATATTATCTACTCTAGCCGCATAGCAAGATGCTCTGAAGAGAAGCTTGTCATCTTTAATCACTGCCTTTTCTTCGAGCCTCCTCTTGATCTATTCACGAGCACCAACATACGTCACGTCATAAATGGATGCCATTACAGTCTGCTTAACAAGCTTACGATCCACCTGAAAGCTACGAAGGATGAATAATGTTCAATTGTATACACTAGGAAACAACTTTACTAGCACTCAATATGGGAGGTTATTTTTGGCAGTTTTCAACTAACCTGATTAACTAGGATTTTAGCCAGCAAAGCAGCAGGCACAGTGTTGGGATCTTTCTCAGAGTCTTTTTGCATTATTTCTAGAACCCAAAAATTTTGCAAAAATGAGAAATGAATTAGATTCCTTATTACAACTTTAATTTAAGCAAGTTAGTAATGTAAATATCAAAATCCATTAGTTGCCGAGTAAGATAATCAAACCAAAAAAATATCCAGAACCTTTCCATAGGCTTAGTTTGTCAATGAAAGATATCATTGGAAGTTGACAACTAAATCTTACCATAAAATTTTGGCTTTTAACAAATTTAGTCTGAAGTTCCATAGGGTAGGAAAGAGGAGGAGATCCCGATGAAGTCTCACCACCGCGGCGACACATGAGGGAGAGGAAGAGGATCACGTGTGGAGAAGGTGTCGACGACGATGAGGGAAAGGAGAAAGAGATGTCGGCGGTTCCTTCGGTTGCGCGATGAGGCACGCGATGAAGGGCTCGGCGTCAAGGAGAGATGAAGCACAGCTTTGGGGACTTCGAACCTAGTGACCATCGCCCGCCGGAGATCAGAAGGCGCCGACGAAAGGCGGCGCAGCGCGATCGCGAGGAAGGGCTACGGCGTCGAGCGGAGAGGGGAGGAGAAAGGAATCGGGTGCGTGAGGTTTAGGGCATGGGAGAGAGATTATTATCGATATATATAATTAAAATTTTTTCTTTTATATATTTATATATATTCCAAAAATCTAATTTTCTCTTAAATAATTCAAAACCAACCCATTAGTTTTATTTTAATTGATACAAACTTATTACTTCGGTATACAAACTTATGAATTTTATTTTGTAACTTAATACTTCATCGAATATTTATTATGAAGTAAAACATAAATAAAATTGGTTGCAAGACCAACAATTTTTAAACTATGAAGTCTAAAATTGAATTTACTTCATCAAATTTATTACTGAAGTTGATAGTATATATTACTTCATTAAAAGAAATCACCGAAGTAATCTGTGGCGAAGTATATGTTTGATTTTCACATAGTGTGCAGTTGGATATCCACCGTTGATTTTGTTTATTGCTTGAACAACACAACAATACAACAACAACAGTTTAATATAACTGTTGTCTATTGTCATAATAGACAACAGTTTATCACATCAGTTGTTGTAAATCCCGCCTATAGATAACTGTTGTCGTTGAGTATACATACGGCAACATTTTGTTATTACTGTTGTCTTTTTACGTATACAGACCAACAACAACAACGGTTAATACTAAAACTGTTGTTAAATTGACATAAGACAATACTTTATCAAAAAATCGTTGTCGATTATGTGTTGTTGAATGCAAAAATTCTAGTAGTGTGCCGAGAACCTATCTGATCGTAGTCCTTGGACAGCCGATGAAACTGACCTCTAGTGACGTCAATACCTCTAGACTCAAAGAATTCGGTCAAAATCTAATCGAATGACATGTAGATCTTCCGATGAACCTCATGCGAAAAATGCACAATAGATGTGAATACATGACGGGCGATGTCAATGTCTAGCCTCCTCTCTAAAGTATACATCATCACTAGGTGAGGTAGTCGAATCTTGGACCTCCCCTTGGTGACAATGGGCAAAATGCAGTCTAGGATAATTTTATAAAGAATGTTGCTAACTGCAGTCATGCACCTAGCTATAAAAATACGCTGTAAAGGAGGTCGAGGATTATCGAAATAATGGCGGTGAATTTGATCAATGGTCACATTAGACAATGTTAAAGCTCAATGACATTAGGGAAGCATGTAAATGGGTTTTTCGAAACCCGACACCCTAAGAATGACCCTAATAATGCAAGTGAAATGAAAATGCTGACCCCTACCATAGACTCATATGTCATACCATCAGTACCACCGCAGGTGAGATTTGCATAAAATTCTTTGCAAAGGTCAATATTTATGTAATGCTGACAATACAATAACTTCTCCAACCCGTAATAAGTGATAATCTCAATGATGTGAGGAATAATCTCCTAAAAATATAACCGATTGAGATATCGATAATTCATTAAAATAAAGTCGACATTCTCAAATCTTCGCCGGCATGCCTCGGAATGGAACCGAGGTGCCACAGGATCAACGGGAGGCTATCGGGACGTTCCCTCACCAGTCCTTCGTTTTTTGCCTAGGTCTAAAATGTAAACACCATATGCATGTACCAAGAATGACCCAATCAAGAAGAATAACAAGGTAAACATGCACAAAATGGAGAGTTAGTCATGAATCATGGATTAAATGGAAAAAAATGAAGTAAGCAATTTGTTATCGTCTCTCCATTTGTCGTATGATGGATAATGATCAAGCTTGACTCAAAGAAGGTGCTTCTCTTGCCTTAGGTTTGGATCTGAGATGGAGGAAGGCTAGGGACACGGTTTCAAGTGTTAGTGATATGAGAGAAGTGTCCTAAGGCAATCACCTTATGATTGTAAACATTTATTTCAATAAATGATAATTCACTATTTGAGTATACATGTTTGTGTATTTGATTGGGATCTTAAACTCATATACTGAATGTCCGCCATTCAATTCACAGCATAAGAGAATTTGTGATGGGATCACAACTAGTGATTATCTCTAAATGTGCAAATGTGAATTGTTGGAAATATCCCTAGTCGATGAATTGATAAAAACGGACATTATCGATTCTGTTGAGACTAGCATGGGTTATTCTCTATTCAGCTGATTCTCACTGGCTGGTGACATTGGGATGTCCGGAGATAAACATGGATGCTAGTTAAGGGAACTAGTTCATTGGAGTGACTAGTTGTAAGACTTCATATGAGAATCTACATGTAGATATGTCAATGAAGATCTTACTGCGGCTTAAAGTGCGATGTTCCTTTGACTTGCGGTGTTCAAGTCATCTTGGTCATGGAGACTTATACTTTGACATCTTAAGCAAGCATCTCCAAGGAGGTGTGGACCCAGGATGATCGGGTATAAGCCGAAGTGCTCGAAGATGTTTGAACAGCCTACAAAGGATTCACCACTCCTTGCGAGGAGATGTATACCCAGGCCTATCGTCGGATTGTTACTTAAAGCTTCTGGCCAGAGCATATCATGTTAAGAGTGCGAGTCTCTTAAATACATGAGAGTAATTAGAAATCCAAAGGACGAGAAAGACACTACTTGGGCTAGGTGTGACGTAGTCAGCCTAGTGGGGACTGACACTATTGACCGTGTCCTGAACCAAGTGGGTATAAGATGGTGAAGGGAATGGGGCACGATTCATTAGAGCTACTGAAGGGTTTCAGAATAATTTCTTCTGAGGTCAAACCGTTGATCTTTCGATTAATTGGGGGTCATGATGTACTACTAGGTGCCACTCATGACCGTTCTATAATTAGTTAAATTATAGACGGCCAACATAAATCGAAAGCCTATTTAGTCACACGCACTACGAGTAATCCGAGGGATTTAAAACGAGTTGAAAATTAGATTTTCCGATTAAGAGAAATAAGTCGAATCTGAGTTAGTCAGAGGCACAATGGAAGCTAAAAATGGCTAAGTCTTTTGAAGGCTTTTTGGGCGAATTAAATGAGTTTAATTCGTGGCGGTCCGGGTTGGTTTGGCTGGCCAAAGAGGGTGTGAAAACCCTCTTTGGTGGCCGGCCAAGATGGAGGAGAAAAAACCAATTAATTTTGGTTTAATTAATAAAATAAATCTAGTGCGATTTATTTTATAAATTATGGATAAATAAATTTGTATATAGAAATTTATATGAATAAAATTTATAGAAATTTATTCTTTTATGGAAGATTAAAATAATCCATGAATTGGTTTATTTTAATTTTATAAAATCAATTAGGAATTGATTTTTCCATAATAAGAAAGTTTATAAATTTCTTATAAAAATTTATTCCATAATTTAAAGAGAAGAAGAATTAGTTTTATTATAAATTGATTTATAATAAAGACTCGGTTTAAACGGAATAATTAATAAGAAAATTTATAAGATAAATTTCTTATAACTAATTCCATTAATTCCGTTAATTCGGTTTAGAGGGAGACTTAGCAAAGGAGTTGCTACTATATAAAGGAACCAAAGGCTAGCCCTTATTCCTAACTAATTAAGAGATTAAGAATTCTCTCTCCCTCTCTTCTCTTCTCTCCTCCTTCTCTTCTTCTTTCCTTAGGGCCGGCGCACCCTAGCTCTCTAGGGTCGGCGCACCCTAGTTCCTCTAGGGCCGGTGCCCAATCACAACACCAAGGAGGTGTTGCCGTGAGCCACTAGAAGAAGAAGAACCCGAACACGAAGAAGAAGAAGCGGATAGCGACTCCTCTCTTCCCGGAATTCGATTCCGTTACTTCATTGGTTAGTTTTTCCATTATTTCTCTTGTCCTTCTAGTTGTGCCTTCCGAGAATCTAGTAGTTCTCGTCGGCACAAAACTCGTGACTTTGTGAAGTCATCCCGAAGAGAACTCGGCGTGGACGCGAATAGAGGCGGAGCTTCCAAGGGACGCTACGGTTGGATCTCGTCCCTTACTTCGAGTTACGAGAGGTACTTAGTAAATTAGTTTACTTTTCCGCAAAGTTTTATTTTATGATTATGTCAACACACCATAAGATTGCATGCTAGATACGAAGTTGAAATAATTTAGAAAATTATTTTATGCAAACTCTTCCGCTGCACGTAAAAATTTTAAATTTTACGAACTCGTATCCTTGTCGACATGCACCCGGTCCCAACATCAAGGTCGTGAGAAGCCTTAGAGGAGCTAGAGAGATCAAAGGAGGGAAGTGGCGACAAGGGGCGGCGTTGAAACCCTAGGTTCGGTCGCCCCCGCGCGGGCTATTCTTTTAAAGATTTGCTGCATCAGTCGACTGATCCAAGCATTAGTTGACTGATGGAGTAAACAGAAAGATTAGTCGACTGATGGAGGATCAGTCGACTGATGCATAGAAAATCCTAATTCCTAGACCGAACTGTACTAGTCGACTGCCCTCTACATCAGTCGACTGATACCCTATATTTTCAGGATTTCTGACTCAGTTTCAGAAATGCATAACTAATTTCATAAATCTCCAAAAAATTTTAAATTTTGTGAAGAGATTTGTGACACCCATATTTACTTGGAAAAAATACGTTTAAAAATGAATCTATCATCAATTCCAAGATTGACACAAAACTCAACACTATCCAAATGGTTTAATTTTAACCTTGAGCTAAAGTCCTAGTTTTAGTTTCCTCTTGATGTTTCTGCCCATACAAATCCACAATGTATCCTTAGCATTGGTTTATATGACATCTGTTGGTGCAGGCAGCACCCAAGTCAAACCTGGGTTTTGATAATGGCAAAGGGTTGAGAAGTTAAGGTGTTATTGTGATCTAACATGTTCATTGAGTGTGCAGGAAGAAGTCCTAGGTACGCTAGGCAAGAAGTCCTGGCAAAGGGCTGGGCAAAGAAGTCCCGGTAAAGGACTGGGCAAGAAGACCTGACCGGAAGTTGGGCAAAGAAGTCCTGGTCGAGGACTGGGCAAGAAGTCCTGGAAAGGGGCTGGGCACTGAAGACCTGACCGGAAGTTAGGCACGAAGACCTGGTCAGGTGGATTTGGCAAAAGACCAACCGGAGGAGCCGGTTGGCAAAAAGTAAACTCTCCAGAGAGGAGTAGGTGAGGACGTGTTCCCCGTCGAGGGAACAGTAGGCGTTGGTTCGACCTAGGGTTTCATTGGGGAGACCCAAAGTCAGAACCAAGACAGCTACGGTTGTAATTAATACATGGTGTGGTTTTGGTACTAACCTTAGTTGCAGGGTCGAAGGACTGGTCGCCTGCAAGAGATGTGTTTCATTGAGCCTAGGCGCCTGGAAGGACTTAGGCGCCCATATGGATACGGGCACCCAAGTGTGAAGGCAAAACCCAAAACACAAGCCGCGAAGGCCCTGGACCAAGGCGGATCAGGCGCCCGTGAGGTCACGGGCGCCCCCATCAGCTCAGGCACCCAAGTGGAGGTGGATAAGCGCTGACCGAGCCCGCGGATAAGGATTCGCGTAGGGAAGACCACGTGTTAGGCGCCCCCAACGTCACAGGCGCCCGATGAGCACTATAAAAGGGGGTGCACCCCCAAGGCTTCAATACAATTTACTTCCAACGCTCCAAACACTTTCGCTCAAGCGCTACGCTTCGGCAAAGTTCGATTTCGAGATTTCAGTGCTGACGACGACCCTCTGCTCCGGAATTCGATCCACCTCGGGCGTCGGTAAAATTTTAATTTCCGAAAGTGTTGTGATTTAATTTTTCAAATTCTATATCTGTACTATCAATCTGTAAAAACCTTTCCGAATATAGAATCGCCCAAAGTAAACGGTCAAGGACCGTGGGCCTTGGAGTAGGAGCCAACCGCGACTCCGAACCAAGTAAAAAACAACTTGTGTTCTCGTGTGTTCTATCTTTTTCCGCTGATATATTCTTTAACTGTCCGAAAATTTTATAACGATATTCACCCCCCCCCCTCTATCGTTTTCTTCGATCCAACAACATCTACACATCCAAGACCAATTTTCATGTAATACGATTCCAATGTCATATTTTTAAGCACGTACCTCACCCTTGATGTGCCAAGTTCCTAGGATTAAGACTCAAATTCGTCTCCAAATCCTTTGACACATTCCACAGTCCATTTAGTCTTCCTGGAGAAATCCTCCTGAGATCCATTGACCATGGGTCCCAACTTGACTCCTATAGCTCCCCCTTGAGCTCTTAGTCTTAGTCACCTCCCTAGGTGACTTTTCTATAATTGCCAGGCCACACCAGTGTACCTCCGATACTTCTTGACCTACAAGTCTAACATTCTTTACTTTGGATACATTGTCCTTGGTTAAATTCTTTTTCTTCTCTCTTAATGGCTTCCCCTTTCATTAGTCGTATGCCACCCTTGTATATGACTTCCTCATAGCATTGGAGAACTTAGATTGGTATCCTAGACCCGATCCATCATTGCCGGGTTTTTAACTTTCCAACTCCATACCTAAACTCTTAGATCCAATAGTGAATCTATCTAGGGTTTTCTCTAATTTATCAAGTTTTGCCCTCAAAGCTTGATTTTCCCTCTCTAGGTTCTTAACCTTAGCATCACCATGTCCTCCTTGAACATTTCTAGATCTACCCATTTGTCTAGGCATGTGTCTTCCTTTTTTTGGATTAATGCCTTGGTCCTTAGGTCTAAATATTCTAGGTTTATCATGATACATGAATTCCCTAGGATTTTGATATTTAACATTAACCCTATTTTTATCACAATATCTAAAATCAAAATTATACATAGGTAAATAATTTTCATTATTTCTAACATGCATGGAGGAATTTAAAAAATGCTTAAAATTAGGGATTACCTCCCTTACCCTTGTAGCTCCCCTTTGATGTGAGATTTTCTTCTTCTACTACTCCTTCTCCCACTTCCTCAAATGCTCCAATTTCTTGAATTCTCCTTTCCTTGAGCATTTGGTGTGGTAGTGTCCTAGCTCACCACACGTGAAACACCTAATGTTCTTCTTTTCCTTACAACCCATGTTAGATTTTAAAGAAATTGACTTGGGTTTAGGGTTTACCTCCTTTTTACCTAATGGACACTTGTCCTTGTAGTGTACCTTCTTGTTGCACCCAAAGTAGATGATGTGGTCTTTTGACTTTGTTTTGGTGGAGATGGATGCTTCTTCTTGCTCCGGTATCGAGGATGGTCTCTCCTCCCCCTCAATCCTTGATGTGGAGACCTCTTCTTCTTCCTTTGATGAAGTGGATGGTTTTTCAAATTCTTGTGCCACTTCACTTGAGGATATGGATGAATCTTTTTCTTCTTTCTCCTCCTCTTCGGATGTTGAGCTTCTTTCCTCATTCGATTGATCCTTCTCCTCTTCTTGGACCATTAAGCCTATCTCATGGGTCTCTTCTTCTTCTTCCTCTACTCGTGTAGGATTTTCATGAAGCGCTATCATCTTGCTCCATAGTTCATGTGCATTTTTGTACTCACCTACACGGCTAATCACATCATTAGGCAAAAGATTAAGTAGAATTGACATTACCTTATCATTTGCCTTTGATTGCGTTTGTTGCTCCTTATTCCAATATCGTGGTCGGAGCTTTTTCCTGTGTTTATCTTTTGGGACTTCAAATGGCTCTTCTAGCGCGATCATGAAATTCCAATCCATGCCGGACCATGTCTTTGCCTGCAACCTCCAATACTCGAAACTCTCGCGGTCGTAGGGAGGTGGAACATTGATATCGTCCCCTAATCTTTCTTCAATCGCCATTTCCTCTAGCTTTTTGCTCTCTCGGCGGTTAGTCCGTAGACGAGCGAACCTCGCTCTGATACCACTTGTTGGGACCTTGACATTTAGCTAGAGGGGGTGAAGCTACTTTTCGATTTTCTTCCTACACGTGTTAGCAAGTGCAAGAGGAAAACTTAAATATAAACTAAAACACGGCTAACACCAAACCTTTACGTGGTTCGGAGATGATACTCCTACTCCACGACTGTCCGTAAGGTGGACGATCCCGATCCGTCGGTGGATGACTCCTCGGAAGACCTCCGGCTAGATCTTGTCACTCCTTGTGGGTGGAGAAATCTCGCCACAATCTCTTGACAACTTCTGAGCACTTGTAGGTTACTAACAGACTTTACCCAAGTTTGTTTCGCCAAAGAAACTCAGCCAAAAACGAGCTCTCTTAAATAGTGCTCGATGCTGAAAAGACCGTTACCAGTCGACTGGTGCCAACACCAGTCGACTGGTCCACATGAATTCGAATGTCACAGCTCGACATTTCGAATTCTAGTCAACACCAGTCGACTGATGCTAGATCAGTCGATTGATTTTCTGTGCTCTACATCAGTCGACTGATCCAAGCATCAGTCGACTGCCAACTCCTTAAACCTAGGGATTCCCTTCCCGAGTACAATTCCCTTAGCACTCGAACTCTCACGACTCAACTGACTCTTCATCCAGCATCCTTGACCTGTTGCCTTCAAACCTTCTTCGACTTTGGCTCTCGTCCCTCGGATGCATGCAAGCCCACGGCTCGTCTCCCCATGCCCTCCTTCATGTATGCCTCGAAGTTCGCTTCCCTCGGCTCATCGTCCCTGCTTTGTCCACGGTCCCTCGGATGCATGCAAGCCCACGACTCGTCTCCCCATGCCATCCTTCATCGGACCCGAAGTCGTCCACCTAAGTCCATGTGTATCCTACAACCCTGCACACTCAAATACACATATTAGATCAACATGAAATCCTAACTTAATAATATTGACACACACATCAAAACCCATGATCTATCCGATCACACTTGGGTTGATTGCACCAACAAGTTGTTCAGGAGCCGGTGGAGCAGTCTCTGGCTGAGCTAGTTGCTCGGTTGCACGAGCCTCCAGCTCAGCGTCATCTAAGCCAAAGCCCTCTTCCAAGGCCGCTGCCAGCATCATGTTAGCTGCAAAATAGCAAATGTTTAGTTAGCCATAAACATGCGATGGAAGAAATAAGGAGCTTACCGAGTGAACTAGGTCGGCGGAATGACACTGTGCTGAGCCCGAACACGTAGAGGATGTCCTTGCTCAGCAGATGAACGCCATGGAAATGTCGGCCCCCGATTTTGGATAGGGCCGACTGGTAGGTGGGAAGGGTTTGGTAATTTTTAGGAAGAGGGGGAGGGGAAGGCGAGTCGGAGATCCAAGCAGTCGGCCAACTCGGGGCCGGGGTGGTGTTAACAAAAAAGAAGCGTTCCTTCCAACCCTTATTCGAGATTGGAAGCTTCGCTAGGAAGGAAGTTTTGGCTCGGGCTTGGAAGAAGAAATCGTCCGCCTCTTGTTTCTTAGGATAAAAGAAGTAATAGATGATTTCAGGTTGAAGAGGAATTTTATAAAGGGAGAAAACAATGACTGACCCGTAGATCAGGCGGATGGCGTTAGGGGCTAACTAAGATAAAGGGATTTGGAAGAAATGACAAACTGAGGAGATGAAGGGGTGGATCGGGAAACGCAGCCCGGCTTGTAGATGGTCCCGGGAGATGGTTATGTAACTAAGGAGGGAGGTCTCGGGTCGGTCAGTCGGGTCGGGTAGGCGAAGAAGATAATCGGAGGAAATATGGTAGTCGACTTGAATCTGTTCGAGGTCATAGTGGTCAAGTTCGGATACCATGGTAGAGTACCAAGGGCCCGAGTGAGAGGAAGTGGAAGACATAAAAAGAGTGCAGGGAAGAAGACTGACCGAGTGAAAAAAGAGCTTGCCGAAGAAGATCAACGGAGAGCGAGCGCCGTTGGACGTCGCTGGAACCCTAGCAGAGCAAGCACTGGCAGTAGTTCGGCATCAAAAGTAAAAAAACGATGGTAAAAGGGCGAGGGTTAAAGGCCTATTTATAGGGCCGAGTGGGCAGCGTCGACCGTTCGATGGCGAGGCGGACGAAAGGCGGGAAAGGATCTGGGCCGTCCGATCAAACCCGAGGTAACTCCCGAGGTGACGCGACACACGTGCGCACCAATCATTCGCTGAGTCAGGCAGTCGACACTTCGTTACTCAGGGAACCAATAGCCAGCTGACACGTGGCCCTAGTAGTTAATGCGGTAATTAATGGGGAGGATATGAATTGGCTCAGTCCGGGTCGAGGACGAGACAGAAAAGACAGTTGAGGTGATGTTAACCCGCTGATCGGACAACCAGTTCGGGCCCAACTGCAAGGGTTGGTAGGAAAAGTGAACTACTCGAGTGCGCCAGACTTGCTTTAAAACAACAGTCCAGTCAGTCGGACTCGGCGCCTCCTTCGACTAGACTTGAAGGGGATGCTTATGATCCCGGCCTCGCTCACGTGTAGCTCGGCCGGCCCGCCTAGCGCCCCATCAGGTTGAGTTGGGGCCAAGGGTCCCAGGATTCGGATAGGCCAAGTCGGCCGAGTCGAGGTAATTAAGTCTGAGCACTCCAGGACTCGAGAAGCATAGCGCTCCACGCTCGGACGTGTTGGCCGATTCCATGTTTCCCTCAGAGTCGTCGGTCGGCGCTCCCATTCTAGATTTGTTGCAACCCTCAAGAACTCCTACTCTCTTACACAACATTAACAGGGATGGTACGGAAGTCGGCGTAGAGTTGGCACCGTTCGTGGCCAAATCGCGAGTATCTTGCTGACATGATGATCCTCTTGCCATACTCTCATACTCCATGGCAATCTATGCTTGTGTCAGACCGAGTGGCGCCGGACGGCGCCCGTCAGCTGGATGACAACGCCCCTTGTCTTCTTCCAGTATGCGACATCTTACCTTGCCACCGCACGTTGCACATTGCCCTGTCCCCGAATACGACAAAAGGTGGTAGGCTGGGCAGAAGCTGTCAGTTCCCTCAGATATATAGGCCCCTCCGCTCTCCGCTTCGTAGGTACGCGCTATATAGTGCTTTCATCCACTATTCCATTGCTTTTGCTCTTTTCTCTCTCGCGGGGATTGACTTGACCGTCGGAGGGTCTTGCCGAGGACTTTTCCCGGCGAGTTGCTAACGACTACTTTTTTATAGGTCGGAGTCAGCATCAACGGTACTCGATCCACTTTAATATTGAGAATCTATCTCACTCTACGATACGATCAAACATGGCCAAGCCTGAGCACTTCATTGTATTCATTTGCTTTCATATTTAATACCACAGGTAGGATTAGTCACATTTAAATGCAAAGAAATCCTTCACAATTCGTACGCCACAAATGATGCATGTTCGTGGCAACGAATGTCTTCGGTTGGAAGAGCATCATTGGATTGATGACTCTTTTGGTGTCTGTCGTCCAAAAGGAACTCTAGCTCCCAAGTCATCTTCTCTCTTGCCGGGATGTTGCAGGTCGAGGACTCTTTTCCGGTTGTCCGGGCGGTCCACCTTAATTATTATACCTGGTCCAATCGAGTCCCATCAAGAGCCAAGCCATCCTTGGACATGTAGCTCAAAAGCTTGAAGAACATTATCATCTCTCACTTCTAATAGCGTGCATAGGCTCAATCTCTGAGGTGACTGATGAACCAAACAAATTGACAGAATCGGCCTGTCCTGTTTAAATATTTTGGCATGCCATTCGATCCAATATATATCCAATCAGTCAGCACATGGTTTCGCAACTCGCTCTTGGCCCATCAGAAACACTATTTTGCTCACTCCCGTTTCTTTGAGCTCAATCCAACGCTGTCACTTCACATCCGGAAAGCTTCGATCTCACATATTCCTTCGGCCTGCAATGCTGAACCCCATGTGGTTTATCAAGATGGTGATGAAGTGGCAGAAGTTGGCCGCCCGCGGCCGGAGAAGGATCGAGTCGGACAAGGCCGAAAACAGAGACGGCGAAGCAGGGCCGTCGTGATCTGCGACGGTGGCCAGCAAGGGGCACGTGTTCGTGTACACTGCCGACGGGAAGCGCTTCATGGTGCCGTTGAAGTACCTGAGCAGCGGCGTCTTTCGGGAGCTACTGCAGCGGTCGGAGGAGGAGTTCGGCCTGCCGGCCGACGGCCCCATCACGCTGCCCTGCGGGGCCGCATGCATGGAGGCCGTCATCAGCTTCCTCCACGGCCGGGGCACGAGCGACGCGGAGAGGGTCGTGCTTGACTCAATCGGCAGCGGCGGCGGTGTTGGACGATGCATGGCTGCGGCCGCTGCAGGGAAAGGAGGGGTCAGCCGGCAGCTGATCCTCTATGGCTTTTGAATAGTTGATTAAACAGCCTCGGATTGGTGGTCAATTCTGAATCTAACTCGGGCGATTACTTTCCCGATCGAAAAAAAACAAAAGTATAACAATTATTGTCTTGGCAATTGTGGCACAATGCTTTCAAATATTTGTACCGTAAAATAATATATGTACGGTATAAAAGCTGAATGAGTTGAGGTTTGCATTTATCTATTACAGATGTAAATAATGAACAATAGTCCAACTCAGTATTAACCTAGCTTGACATTCTATGTTCGACTTGTTGTCTAAAAGCTCATCTACAAACATAATTAGCTAAAACTTTGTTCCGTGAACAGATTAAAAATATAGCTATGTAGTCAATTTTGGAAGATTGGAAGAATAAAGCATGTCTATCTGTTCGTGTCCACTTATAAGATAGTCCAGTAGTTTGTCTCCTTGTGCTTGTTTACGCTATGTACCCTCATATCCTTTAATTGGATAGCTAGCTATCTTTGAGTTTAGAGATGGCATCGAGTACTTCTCAATACAAAAATGTGGAATCGTCATCTTAACGGTCCTCTGGTCCCGACCACACAAATATCCAGAAGGGATAAATCATGATTTTACTGGTTGGATAAGGCGCCTGGAGCCGAGAGGATTTAAACTAGCAAATCAAGTTTTTACCCCGTGTGCGACTGACGACTCTCGAATCTGAGATTTTCGATGCAAACAGTCAGACATCTTACTAACCGAGCCAACTCATAGAGACTATCGAGTATTTCTCAAGCATTTATTATCTGAAGTCATAAAAATACCCATGCAGTTCAAATAATAAACAAGAATACTACTCTTGTGTATATGTCCAACTGAACTGAGAATTTTTTCAGACCGGGTTGGGAAAGCAGCTAGCAGAGCAGTGGGGCATGCATCAAGAACAGCCCGAGCATATGAGCCCCTACTTGTACTAGCACCGCATCCTCTAAAAGACGAAAGATTAAAGTCAGTCACTCTAATGATTCTTTATTACTATTTTACATTTCACAGAAAATAAATAATTCATCACATAAAAAATAATTCATCGAGTTTTGCTATGTTTCAAATCTTACTCAATCTTATAAATTTATCATGTGATAATTGATACCACATGTTGTTGGATACAATTTTACAAAACAAAATTTTGATGTCATAGATCGTTGAAATTCAAGTTTGACTTCAAAATTGAAATCTACGTTTCACGTAGATAAATCTGGACTATTTATTTGCTCAAAATCGATTAAGGGTGAATGAGAAATTAATTGTTTAAGATACGCTCAAATGAACATTAAGGAAAAAGATGAGACTTTAATCCCACATTGCTAACCGGCGAGAACCAGTGTTTCCTTATATGTGTTCCTGTACTAATGTTGTTAATACAAAAGCACAGGAGGTCTCTACCCTTGGCCGAGCAGTCGCTCGCACCTGCGAGACCACCACCCGCCACGTGTGCAATGGGCGCTTTATTGGCGCACTTTGCACTGAGGCAATGCCTATGTGGCACGTGACTATGTAGAGAATGATGATTGGATTGGGCGAACAAATGGTGGCCGTCGGATCAAAGATCTGGAGCGTCGGATTCGAATCTGATTGTGAAGAGGGAGGATGGATCTGAGGCGTCGGATACGGTCCAGATCTGTCCGAACCAAAGAGTACTTACCTCTTCACTCAATATAAATAGATCCCTTCACTTGATCATTTCATTCATTCAAGCATTGCAATCTAAAAGCATTCACACTCATTCATCTTATGCATCAAGAGTCCAAAAAGACTACGGACATTCATCTTATGCATCAAGAGTCCAAAAAGACTACGGAAAGGTTCGTCAGTCTTGGAATTTGAAGTGTTACTATTCCGAGATGACATCGTTGTATCTTGGAAACGAATTGCTGTTATCCGTGAGCACCAGTAGCGGAGCAATATCGTTTTACGGAGATAGTGTCGAACACTAGCCTCGGCATAAACCAATTAGTTTGCTTCTTCCGAAAGCAACCTTCCGGAAGATCCGACGGTTGTAAATCGACTAAGTCAAATACCACGGAGATACAAGTCAGCTACCAACAATCACATCTGCCACACTTTAAATCATGCAAAGTGTAGGGAGGAAAAACCACCATATATCATGGAGGAAAATTGGATCACAATTTGTAATTATTGTGCCATGGATGAAAGTAAAAAAAAGAAGTCAACAGAACAGATCAAATCAATCATACAAATTTTGGAGACTTATCTGCGACATATGCAAGAGGTTCAATAAATATTGAAGAACATAGATGCAGAATGATAATTGTGTAACTCTCTCAATAATTTTTTAATCTATTTCATTTTATTATATTATTTCTAATGATGTTTTCAGGTCCAAAAAACTAGGAAGGAACCTATATTTCTTGAAACATTTACAAGAAAGAAAAATAAGTCTTAGAGTGGAGTTAGAGTCAAAGCAATAAGGATTTGGATTAATTAAAATTTTATATGTTTATAAATTTTTGTTATAATAAATTTATTTTAATTTTTGTTATTATAATATAGGAAAAATATGATGAGTTCGAGACATTGCATAAAAATTGAAGTGCTAGTCTGAAATCTGAGTCATTATCTCTTGGTAATAGCATGGACTTGTGGTTGGAGGCGAGTAAGGGACAGAAGGATGGAACGATTTTGGACATGGAATCTCTAAGCAAAAATCATAGTGCTTCCCATAAATCCTTTTCCACCCCACTAGCAGTCTTGTCTCAGATTACTAACTTAACGAATGAGGGTTTAAAATTAAGAGGCATAATCTCAAAAAGAGATGAACAAATGAGAATTATGAGGAAAAACAAGATTTAATTTTGAGACATTTCTCTGCTCTAAGTCAGATTCCTCTCGGTTCCGTTGATATTGGCGGTGGCAGTGATGGTGACGACAATGATTATGATGGTGATAGGTATGTATGATTTTTTTTATTATTTTGTCTTTTAATTAGTATTTTAGAACACTTATTTGATTATGTAATTTTTATATATTTTTTTAATACTGTTAATTTGCTTTTAATAGGATTGAGGAGATAAATGAGTTTCACTGTCCAAAAATGTAAGTATAAGCTTTTGCATTCACTTTGTTAGAGATGAGTATCCTTAATTTATATATAACTCTCAAATTATTTATTAAGTTTTTCTTTTATGATTTCATGACATCATTTTATTATTATATTCAATTATATCATATTGAAGCATCAAAGTAAAATAATGAGGTATCTTTTTTATTATTTGTTAATGTTCACTGGGATTGCTTAAATTTCTATTAAAAGATAAATATTTCTTTCAAGAACAAATTCTCACAGGTTATCTTGTTTTCTATGCAATATTATGTTTTTTAGTCTTATATCTTATAGTTGAGCTCTAGTAACAGGGATAATTCTCATTTTCTAGGCATGTACTCAGAAGTTATCATTTTCTAGGCTTATTTGATATATACACTTGTTTGTATAGCTGGGTTTTATGCTGCCTGCGCTAATATGGAAGCTTGACTTTCCTTCATGGTCCTTATCATTGCGATCCTCAATGATAGTAAAGAAATTTTTTCTCTTTATTGTATTGCAGAAGAGCAGCACATATTTTATCTATTATTTTCTATAGAGTGTTATTCCACTTCATGAAATATCTTCTTTTTTCTCTTCAATGTTATCAGGTACCATAATGACCATTTCGAAAGATAGAGTTAAGCCATCTCCTCTCCCTTTCCCCTTGACACCTGGAAGCATGCTGAGAATTTTACAATAGGAAATGTACCTAGTTACCTTGCAATTATGATGGTCATTTTCTTTTGGATTGATACTTAGGGGGTGCTTGGTAAGCGAGTTTAGAAAGTGGGAATGGGAATGAAATCTATTTCATTCCCATTGATGATGCTTGGTATATGGAATCGGAATCAAAATAAGGATATGATACCCTTGATTTCATAACCCACCCCCACTAGGTTATTATCAAACCCATAAACCCCTCAATCAAACCACTTATCATTCCCATTGTCAAATTTATATCAAGCGCCTCCTTACTTCTTCCTTATAAACTATTATATTTATTGTTTGTGATTTTCTTTCCATGTAAAGTATTATATTTATTATTTGTGATTTTCTTTCCATGTAAAGCATTATATTTATTGTTTATGATTTCCTTTTAAGCAAACTATTAGTTGGTTTTGGTTTTTGTCTTCTAGATTTTTTTTTTGTTAATCCTTCCTATTGATGGATAATCAATTAGAGAATTTAAAGTTGAAAATATTGAGAAAATAGTACATTGATATTGAAATGAATTTTAATGATTCGAGATTTATTTTATTAAAATGCATTAATTTAAAAGATATTATTTTTAAATAAATTTATCTATTTTGCGATAAATTTAGCGAAGAATATTTTTTCGTTGCCAAATTATTGAAATTATTGTGTATCGCCAAATTATTGAAATTACTGTGTATCGAAAAATTACAACGAATTTTGAAATTGTTACAAAGTTGTTGCAATTTTTGTAAAAAATTTTAAAATTTGTCGCAAATTCTGTAATGAATTTATAAATTAGTTGTAGAATTTGCGACGAATTTTTAAATTCGTCATAGAATTTTGCGACAAATTTATTTTTTTGTCATAGGATTTGGGACAACTATTTGACGATGAATTTTTTTCATCAAAAAATTTGTCGCAAAATTTTTTTGCAGCAATTTTTTTTTAAAATTTGTCACAAATTTCATCGTAAAATCGAGTTTTTTTTTGGTTGTGTGCGTGATTGCATATCAATGTTATGATTGGCACATCTGGTCCTATAGTTATTGTTGTCGGGTATAAGATCAACCTGTGTTGAGGTCGTGCTGGGAGATTGACTTAAGATGATTGTTGAGATTTCGTGAATTCGAGCTTGTGATCCAATAGCTCAGTGCAGTTGGTCCGTTTTTTATCTCCCGGATATGACGGCTGTAATTTCGAGTCTTGACTATATTAGGTTTGGCGATGGAGCAATGTTCTCGCGTTCATAATTTAGTTCTCTGACATCTTCTTATTTTCGCCTGTAGTTCATCGTGTAAGTCATCATTTTCTCTTCTTACTTTCTCCTTCTGCGTTGATTTGCCACCCCTTTTTCTGTGGTTCCCATATATCTATGGCTTCCAAAGACCCTTCCACCTTCTTATATGAATTCATTGAGTCAGACTTCAATGGAGAGGATGTAGATAAAAGTGCGAATGTAATTCGAAATTCCGACCAACCACCGTATATATTGTTATCCTGACCCACCTCTTAGTCTCTTCCTATTCCTCTATAGCCGGGGGCAAGAATCCAACTTCTTTGCACGTTAGCATTGACATCGACACATGCGATTGTCATTCTGTCCTGGACCTCAGGGGAAAATTCCTACCATCTCACTGTCTTCGTATTTTTGCCAAGTAGCAATTTTTTAAAAATAATATTTAGATTAATTTGAAAACTTAGAGAAAGTTTGGTTCTTTTGCTTATTTTCGCTTGTCTTACTTAAGCAATTAAATTGATAGATACCATAATATTTATAATTTATTTTTTAAAAATAAATCTCGAATTATTTTAATTCAATAATGAGTAAATAACAAACGATCATTCAAAAATCTAAAACTTGAACCTTTATAAATTTTAACACATAATGGTTAAAGATGAGATTGACCTTAATCCCCTCCCTAAAAAACCAAGAGGAGAAAAGGAAATTGGCATCGAGTAAGAAATGAATCATATTTGAATTCTTTATTTTGGATGCGACATCTTGAGAAAAACGCCAAAATGATAACTATGTAAAAGTTTTAATGGGCGTTACTTCAGGAGACATACAAATCTGTGCATATCTTCTCTTCTTGTTGTTTAGTAAAAAGAAGTTGTTTAATAAGGTGAAGCTGTAATTGAAGGAAAAGATTAATGAATATGAAGAGCATTAATAAGGAATGCAAAGACTATCTTAATAAATATGGTAATCGTTTGTTATTTTTTTCCTCGAGATACGTGATCCACAGTTCTAAGTATTCACTGATCATATGTTCGTGTTATCATTTTGAAGTCTGAAAATCAAAATTTGATAAAATCAAAATTTGATAAAATCAATATGTCTGTCTTTCCTATGTATTAGTCACAGTATTCGAATTAGTAGTTCTCATGATTTTCTTTTTCAGTGTTAATCTTGGGACAGATTAGCAGGGACATTAAAGACGAATAAATTATCTTTTACCATTGTGATCCGTACTTTTAAAGGGAAAACATATGATAATTATATGCGAACAATAGACAAACAAATGCTCTTATTTTGGGTAGCATCAACGTCACTTTTCAAGGGTTTTCACAAAGCTAGATTTCGTTAAAAAATCCGCACATGACACCTTTTTCTAAAATGAACATCCTATTCATTAAAAATAAATTTTTCATAAAATTTGTTTCCCACTTTTTTCTATAAACTATTAGACATGCCATTCTCATCATTATTAATATTTTTTGATACATTTTTTTTATAAGAGTGTGCATCTAAATAAATTTTTTTATGGAAAATAAAGTAGAAAATTATTTATACAACTAAAGAGAAGATAATTATTTTATTATTAATTATTATCAAAGACTAATAAATCTATTTATACATATTATTAAGATAATATATGAAAAATATAGTAATAAATATGGTAATATATTATGATAAATAAGATAATAATAAATATAGAAATAATAATAAATATGATTACAAATGTAATTTAAATATGATAAACAATCATTAATTGAAATTAATTTTTAATTAATTTCCTTAACTATTACTTTTGTCATCATCGTTATCCTTATCGTCATCATAAGAATAATTTTTTAATCCCATCTATAATTTGATATTCAAAATGTCTCTTCTTGATTCCACATTAGACACTTTTGACCCAAGCTACTCTAAAATAATATATCTTGGATCAAGTGTTCTCATGTGCTTAGAATAATATATCATCTATCATCTGTATAGAATAATTTTGATTAAATTTTTTCAAAGATGATGCAGTTTTAATTAGAGTTGCTTAAAGGGAGTATTTTTTTAAAAAAAGATTAACTATGTATCAATCAAGCATTGCATGATTACACAGGGCATTAAATTAAGAGTAAAGTATTAAATTTTAGTAATTTTAAAAGAGGAGTAATTTTCTACGATATATATAAATAATTAAGGTGTTTTTTATATTTTTTGTTAAAAAAATAAAGTCAAACACTTGAAGCTTGAAAAGTAGTGGAAGGTGCGTGGATGTGAGAATGGACCGGATGTATATATAATTAATTGAATTTATTGTTATACTGTCTTACCTGATTTTACAAAATGCCAATGCATAAATAATAATTACCACTTGGCATACAAATTGAAGTATATTAGTAAACTAAGAGTTTTAAAATAAATAATATCCAAACAAGGGTAAAGTTTGCCTCAATCCTAACTTTTTGTAGCTATTGTCATTAAGATACAATAATCATTGATTAACCTTTTTTATATATATAGCTTTGCTTTTTAGGTAGGTTTGTTTTACCACGTTTAACTATTTTTGGGTGGAATATTTAGCTGTTCCTATAAATTGAAACCATGAAACGTGTGTGTATATCAATACAATTTGAAGTCGATTCAATCTTCCATAATGTTAGAAGAAAAAAATAAAATATAAACTAATTTTCTTTTATTTATTTAACGTTTACAAATGAGGAAAGCAATAGCTGGAGATTTCCTTTCATATATTCGATCGCCTTTCTTTTCGTGGGAGGGAGACAGAGAGAGATGGAGGAAGCTCTGCTTGGAAACAATGGAGGCCGAGCCGGCGACGGGGAGGAGGACATAGGGGAGATTAGGAGCGTTAAGCAGTTAGCCCGGGCGTGGGCGGCGGAGAACAAGCGGCTGTGGTACTTGGCCGGCCCCTCCATCTTCACCTCCGTCTGCCGCTACTCCCTCGGCGCCACCACCCAAGTCTTTGCCGGCCACACCACCCTCGAGCTCGACGCGGTATCAACGGAGAATATGGTCATCGCCGGCCTCGCCTTTGGCATCATG
>JAGFNQ010001226.1:0-19794 GCA_024364735.1 Boesenbergia rotunda | reverse complement strand
TGTCAGTCCCCACTAGGCTGACTACGTCACACCTAGCCCAAGTAATGTCTTACTCGTCCTTTGGATTTCTAATTACTCTCATGTATTTAGAGACTCTCACTCTAAACATGATATGCTCTGGCCAGAGGCTTTGAGTAACAATCCGACGATAGGCCTGGGTATACATCTCCTCGCAAGGAGTGGTGAATCCTTTGTAGGCTGTTCAAACATCTTCGGGCACTTCGGCTTATACCCGATCATCCTGGGTCCACACCTCCTTGGAGATGCTTGCTTAAGATGTCAAAGTATAAGTCTCATGACCAAGATGACTTGAACACCGCAAGTCAAAGGAACATCGCACTTAAGCCGCAGTAAGATCTTCATTGACATATCTACATGTAGATTCCCATATGAAGTCTTACAGCTAGTCACTCCAATGAACTAGTTCCCTTAACTAGCATCCATGTTTATCTCCGGACATCCCAATGTCACCAGCCAGTGAGAATCAGCTGAATAGAGAATAACCCATGCTAGTCTCAACAGAATTGATAATGTCCGTATTTATCAATTCATCGACTAGGGATATTTCCAACACTTCACATTTGCACATTTAGAGATAATCACTAGTTGTGATCCCATCACAAATTCTCTTATGCTGTGAACTGTATGGCGGACATTCAGTAGATGAGTTTAAGATCCCAATCAAATACACAAGCATGTATACTCAAATAGTGAATTATCATTTATTAATATAAATGTTTTACAATCATAAGGCGATTGCCTTAGGACACTTCTCTCATATCACTAACAAACTCCCACTTGGCCTAATGCCAATCGCTACGGTATCCAATACCACAGGCTCTAACATGACCCTCAAACTTGCTTTGAGGCAAGGCCTTAGTTAAAGGATCCGCTATATTCCTTTCAGTGGGAACTCTCTCAATTTGTATGTCATTCCTACTTATAATCTCTCTGATCAGATGATAGCGGCGAAGCACGTGTTTGGATCGCTGATGAGACCTTGGTTCCTTTGCTTGTGCAATAGCTCCATTGTTGTCGCAGTAAACCGGCACTGCATCATCAATGGTTGGAACCACACCAAGTTCGGAGACAAACTTCTTGATCCAGACTGCTTCCTTTGCTGCTTCCGAAGCTGCGATATATTCCGCTTCCGTGGTAGAATCCGCTACGGTGTCTTGTTTGGAACTTTCCAACTTACTGCGCCTCCATTCAAAGTAAATACGTATCCAGACTGCGATTTGGAGTCATCCTTATCTGTCTGGAAACTGGCATCTGTATACCCACGTATTACCAAATCTCCTTCTCCATATATTAGGAACACATCCTTAGTTCTTCTTAAGTACTTAAGGATTGTCTTGACAGCCGCCCAGTGATCCATTCCTGGATCCGACTGGTATCTGCTTGTGACGCTCAAAGCATACGATACATCAGGCCTAGTACATAACATAGCATACATGATAGATCCTATCGCGGATGCATAGGGAATCTTATTCATGCAAATCCTCTCGTCTTCTGTGCGCGGACACATAGACTTTGAAAGGTTGATCCCATGCCTAATGGGAAGGTAACCTTTCTTGGATTCCGACATGCTAAACCTTTTTAGCACTCGGTCTATATATGTAGACTGCGAAAGACCGAGCAACCGTTTTGATCTATCTCTATAGATTCTAATCCCAAGGATATAGGTTGCTTCTCCCAGGTCTTTCATGGAGAAAGTTTTGGATAACCAAATTTTAACTGTCTGTAAGACTGAAATATCGTTTCCTATAAGTAAGATGTCGTCGACATATAATACTAGGAATACGACTGCACTCCCACTAACCTTCTTGTACACACAGGGTTCGTCAGGATTTTGTGAGAAATCAAACTTTTTGATTGTCTCATCAAAACGGATGTTCCAGCTCCTAGATGCTTGCTTCAGTCCATATATGGATCGTCGAAGCTTGCATACCTTGGTTTTATCAACCGATGTGAAACCTTCAGGCTGTATCATGTATACGTCCTCAAGCAGGTTTCCGTTAAGGAAAGCTGTTTTCACATCCATTTGCCATATCTCATAATCATAATGAGCTGCTATGGCTAGGAGCATCCGAATGGATTTAAGCATAGCTACTGGCGAATAGGTTTCGTCATAATCAATTCCTTGTTTCTGACGATATCCTTTTGCCACTAATCTAGCCTTAAAGGTAACAACATTACCTTCCATGTCGGTTTTCTTCTTGAAAACCCACTTGCACCCTATGGGTTTAATCCCTTCAGGTGGGTTAACCAAGTCCCATACTTGATTTTCGTACATGGAATCCATTTCCGACTTCATGGCTTCAAGCCATTTGTCCCTTTCTGAACTTTTCAGAACATCTTCATAACTGATAGGTTCGTCATCGCCAATGAGCAACACGTCGTTCGATTCACTTACGAGAAATCCGTATCTCTCTGGAATGTTGCGTGTCCTATCAGACCTACGAAGAGGTGGTGTAGTTTTAGGTTCAACTGATAGCTCATCATTATGAATTATCGGTTGTGGGCCTAGACTCGGTGTCTCTGTAATGTCTATTGGAGTTTCTTGAACTTCATCAAGTTCAAAGCCACTCCCACTGTTTTCTTGTAAAAGAAATTCTTTTTCTAGAAATACAGCATGCCTTGAAACAAACACCTTTTGTTCCAAGGGATGATAGAATTGGTAACCCTTCGTTTCCTTAGGGTATCCAATAAATAGACATTTATCAGACTTAGCATCCAATTTGTCTGATACAACCCGCTTCACGTAAGCAGGACAACCCCATATCTTAAGGTGAGTTAAGTGAGGTTTCTTACTATTCCAAATCTCATATGGAGTAGTAGAGACTACCTTGGTCGGGACTCTGTTTAATAAATAAACAGCTGTCTTAAGTGCATAACCCCAAAAGGATTTTGGAAGAGTTGCATGATTCATCATCGACCTAACCATGTCCATCAAGGTTCGGTTGCGCCTCTCAGATACACCATTATGCTGTGGTGTATATGGCGGAGTCCATTGGGATAATATCCCATTGTCCCTTAGATAATCTTGAAACTCTTGACTTAAGTATTCACCACCCCGATCGGATCGAAGTATTTTAATACTTTTGCCAAGTGTTTCTCTACTTCATTTCTGAACTCTTTGAATTTCTCAAAGGCTTCAGATTTGTGTTTCATCAAGAACACGTACCCGAATCGTGAGTGATCATCGATAAAGGTGATGAAGTAGCTATAGCCTCCTTGTGCAAGAGTTGACATTGGTCCACATACATCAGTATGTATTAGACCAAGCAATCTCCCACTGATTACCTTTTCCGGTAAAGGGTAATTTGGTCATCTTGCCTTTTAAGCACGATTCGCATGTATCAAATGAATCGGGTTCAAATGATTCCAAAATTCCACATCGGTGCAATTCGGTCATGCGTTTCTTACTTACATGGCCAAGACGGCAATGCCAAGTGTAGGAGTCTATTCGATTATCTATTCGAGCACGTTTGTTGCTAACTTCGATATTGAAAACGTCACTGGATAAATCTAACGTGTAGATGCCATTGCACAAAGTTCCATTCCCATAAAGAACGCCATTTAAAGTTATGTAACAACAATTGTTACTAAAAGTTAAATGATAACCTTTTCATTCAAACATGAAATAGATACAATGTTCTTTATTAACGAAGGAACGAAATAACAATTATCCAGTTCTAAGATACGTCCAGTCGGGAGCTTTAGCAAATATGTTCCGATGGCAACAGCAGCAATCCTTGCTCCATTTCCAACTCGCAAATCTGCTTCTCCCTTGACGAGTCTTCTTCTATTCCTTAGCCCCTGTATGTCATTACATATATGTGAGCTACACCCAGTATCAAGTACCCAGGTATTTGAGGAAATAGAGTGACATTCAATAACGAAGATACCTGAAGAGGACGGGGCATCGGATGCCTTCTTCTTCAAGGACTCAAGATAAACTTGCAATTTCTTCGCCAGTGACCCTCCTTGCCACAATGATGGCAAGTGCCTTTTGGTTTCTTTTCAGTCTTTTTAGCCTTTTTCTTCTTTCCCTTATTCTGTTCTTTGGCCTTCCTCTTAGAACCTTTCTTCGAGGAACCAACTAACAGAACTGCCTTTTGTTCCTGCTTTACAGAAGGCTCTACAGACTTCAGCAGGTTGACTAACTCAGGAATGGTAGTTTCCAGCTTGTTCATCCGATAGTTCATCACAAATTGCGAATAACTTTTGGGCAAACAACTCAGAATTAAGTCAATACTTAGTTCATGATCCATTGCAAAACCGAGTGTGTTCAGTCGCTCAATGTACCCCAACATCTTTAGCACAAACTGCGAGGCGAAGTGCCTTCTTGCATCTTAGTTGTGAAGAGGAGTCTGGAGACTTCGAACCTTTCGGATCTCGCCTGCTCTTCAAACAACTCATTAAGATGGAAGATGATGGTATAAGCATCCATATGCTCATGCTGCTTTTGCAGCTCAGGTATCATAGAGGCTAGCATGATGCAACTTGCAAGTTCAGAATCGGTCACATGTTTCTGATAGGCCACCAATTGGTCTGGAGTTGCATCTGCTGGAGGATTTGAGGGAAGTAGATTTTCAAGGACATAAGCAATCTTCTCTGCCTTGAGGACTATCCTCAGGTTTCGAAGCCAGTCCATGAAGTTAGGCCCAGTTAATTTGTTGGTGTCCAAGATGGAACGCAAATTCAGAGAAGACATGATCGAGTGATTAACCTAGAAATACAAATTGAGATTATGTGAGAAGATTTATTAAAGAATGTATCAACATACATAAATTAAATCCTATTTATTTTACGAATTGAGTCACCCTTATTATCAATTCGGGAGATCGTAGGAACATCTCCAAATAGGTTGATATCCAACCATAGATAAGAACAACCATGGCTGTGGCCATCAAGTTCTTCTTAGCTATGAAGGTAGGTAATTATACCGATTACACATCACATATATGTAACTATCACATTATGCTATCAACTAATTGAATGTTTGCATAAAACATTGGGTTGTTAACTCATTAACAAGTATGTATCATTATACATAGCACCCAACTGCACCTCTCTTTACATCGACCTTGGCTGTGGCACAACAAATCGATGCTCCAAGCTTAAGGCTGACCCATTAATCAAGAAATAGTTTTAATATGGTTGGAGCTCATTCAACCGCTTAGTCAGGCTTGGATGTGTCCAACAACCAAAACTAATGATTGACCTCTGACTCGAACTATATTATTCATAAACTAATTCCATGGTTTGAACATGTTGAGGTTCAAGTCGGGCATGGATGTGTCCATCAACCCAAGCGAGAAACAAAACTCCGATTCTAACCATATTAATGGAAGGTGTGGCCTTAATATTTTGTAAGGGGTTTTGGGTCTCATTCTTTTAAGCACATTCATGACATAAAATTATGTCATGACTAACGATTTCCTTAATAAAGTATGTATGTGACTTAATTTATCAAGTCTCATGAATTAAATTAGGAACCGGATTTCCTAATTATAATTTCATACTTTATTAAAGGAATTGTTTTGGGAAACAATTTCCTAAATTGTCATAATTAATTTCGGAAATAATATGTTCAAGACTTTGATTTCTCTAAATCAAATCTTATTAAATTAAGAGACAAATCCCTTAATTCAACCACATATTATTTTCATGAAAATCTCATTTAAGAAACTCTATAGGAAACCATTTTCCTAATTAATTTTGGAGACAACAATATGTAAGAGCATCACCTCTTAAACATATTTTATTCATGGATTTAATTAATTACAACAAATTGTTTTCTAAGGGTGGCTCCCCGAGGCTCAGATACCCAAAGAAAAGTAATGTGTTGTAAATCCAATTGGACGGCTCCCCGAGGCTCAATCCAATCAAACATGACAATTTCAATTAAAAATTGGGAAATTAAATTACAACAACTAACTTTAAATTGGACGGCTCCCCGAGGCTCAATCCAAAATAAAGAATTTTGTTGTCAATTTAAAAACCAATTCAAATTTAATTGTCAATTAACTGTCCATGAATTTGTCTAGACTTTCTTAAAAGAAAGTGCCCAAAATTGCGAGATTTCGAAAATTGATTTTCAGAATAATTGTAAGTTTCCGGTACAAAGAAAACTTACATATTTCCAAAATTGGAAAATTTCTAAAATAGAAAAATTTCCAAAATTGGAAAGTTTCCAAAGATGGGAAGTTTCGAAATTATTATAAAATTTCAGAAAATAGAAAATTTCAAACGTTTGCGAAATTTCATGAGGATTTCCAAACTTTGAAATTCCTAAATCTAAAATTTATTATAATTTGAAAGTTTCCATAATTGAAAATTTTTTCCGAAATTGAGATCATGACAAAGTTTTCCACAAAACAATTATTTGATTAAGTCGAACACTAACCGGCTCTGATACCACTGTTGGGACCGGGTGCATGTCGACAAGGATACGAGTTCGTAAAATTTAAAATTTTTACGTGCAGCGGAAGAGTTTGCATAAAATAATTTCCTAAATTATTTTAACTTCGTATCTAGCATGCAACCTTATAGTGTATCGACATAATCATAAAATAAAAGTTTGCGAAAAAGTAAACTAATTTACTTTTGTACCTTGCGTAACTCGAAGAAAGGGACGAGATCCAACCGTAGCGTCCCTTGGAAGCTTCGCCTCTATTCGCGTCCACGCCGAGTTCTCTTCGGGATGACTTCGCAAAGTCACGAGTTTTGTGCCGACGAGAACTACTAGATTCTCGGAAGGCACAACTAGAAGGATAAGAGAAAATAATGAAAAACTAACCAACGAAGTAACGGAATCAAATTCCGGGAAGAGAGGAATCGCTATCCGCTTCTTCTTCTTCGCGTTCGGGTTCTCCTTCTTCTTCTTGAAGCTCACGCCAACCTCAACTAAGGGAGGAGTTGCGCCGGCCCTAAGTCACCAAGTGGGCGCCGGCCCTAGGCTCCAAGTGGGCGCCGGCCCTAGGCAAGAGAGGGAGAGGGAGAAGAGAAGAGATTAAGAGAGAGAGGGAGAGCTCTATGATTCAATTACTTGAATTGGAATTAAGGGCTAGCCTTTGGTTCCTTTATATAGTAGCAACTCCTTTGCTAAGTCTCCCTCTAAACCGAATTAACGGAATTAACGGAATTAGTTATAAGAAATTTATCTTATAAATTTTCTTATTGCTTATTCCGTTTAAGCCTAGTCTTATTATAACCATTTATAATAAAACAAATTAGTTATCATAAGAAATTTATTCTATAAATTTTCTTATGAATTTTATTATAACTAACTTTATAATAAAACTAATTATTTATCATAAGAAATTTATCCTATAAATTCTTATGAATTAATTCCGTTTAAACCAAGTCTTTATTATAAACTAATTTATAATAAAAACTAATTCTTCTTCTCTTTAAATTATGGAATAAATTTTATAAGAAATTTATAAACTTTCTTATTATGGAAAAATCAATTCATAATTGATTTTATAAAATTAAAATAAACCCAATTCATGGATTATTTTAATCTTCCATAAAAGAATAAATTTCTATAAATTTATTTATATAAATTTCTTTATACAAATTTATTTATCCATAATTCATAAAATAAATCGTGCTTGATTTATCTTATTAATTAAACCAAATAAATTGATTTAATTCCCTTTAATGGCCGGCCACCACAAGGAGGGTTAATACCCTCTTTGGCCGGCCAAAACCGACCCGAACCGATCGCGAATTAAACTCATTTAATTCGCCCAAAAAGCCTTCAAAAGACTTAGCCATTTTAGCTTCCATTGCGCCTCTGATTAACTCAGATTCGACTTATTTCTCTTGATCGGAAAATCCAATTTTCAACTCGTTTTAAATCCCTCGGATTACTCGTAGTGCGTGTGACTAAATAGGCTTTCGATTTATGTTGGCCGTCTATAATTAACTAATTATAGAACGATCATGAGTGGCACCTAGTAGTACATCATGATCCCCAATTAATCGAAAGATCAACGGTTTGACCTCAGAAGAAATTATTCTGAAACCCTTCAGCAGCTCTAATGAATCGTGCCCCATTCCCTTCACCACCTTATACCCACTTGGTTCAGGACACGGTCAATGGTGTCAGTCCCCACTAGGCTGACTACGTCACACCTAGCCCAAGTAATGTCTTACTCGTCCTTTGGATTTCTAATTACTCTCATGTATTTTAGAGACTCTCACTCTAAACATGATATGCTCTGGCCAGAGGCTTTGAGTAACAATCCGACGATAGGCCTGGGTATACATCTCCTCGCAAGGAGTGGTGAATCCTTTGTAGGCTGTTCAAACATCTTCGGGCACTTCGGCTTACACCCGATCATCCTGGGTCCACACCTCCTTGGAGATGCTTGCTTAAGATGTCAAAGAATAAGTCTCCATGACCAAGATGACTTGAACACCACAAGTCAAAGGAACATCGCACTTATGCCGCAGTAAGATCTTCATTGACATATCTACATGTAGATTCCCATATGAAGTCTTACAGCTAGTCACTCGAATGAACTAGTTCCCTTAACTAGCATCCATGTTTATCTCCGGACATCCCAATGTCACCAGCCAATGACAATCAGCTGAATAGAGAATAACCCATGCTAGTCTCAACAGAATTCATAATGTCCGTATTTATCAATTCATCGACTAGGGATATTTCCAACACTTCACATTTGCACATTTAGAGATAATCACTAGTTGTGATCCTATCACAAATTCTCTTATGCTGTAAACTGTATGGCGGACATTCAGTAGATGAGTTTAAGATCCCAATCAAATACACAAGCATGTATACTCAAATAGTGAATTATCATTTATTAATATAAATGTTTTACAATCATAAGGCGATTGCCTTAGGACACTTCTCTCATATCACTAACAGTATCTTGTGTACCTTTATGATACAAGGGGAGGTTGAAGGGATTTATGTGAATTTTCACAAGGTCTTGTAACCCTAAGGGTTTTGGACAAGAAGGTTCTAGGGCAAGGAGTTAGGGCTTACCTCAAGTAAGGGCCCTAATGACTCCTATGGTATGGTATGGAAGGTGTTAGATGATTAATTGGAAATTTTATGAATTTATTCATGCCCCATGGCTCTTACATGTTTCGTCCAACCTTAGGAAAATAGGGCTAAAAGTTAGGGTAAACCCTAATCATGAGCTCTAATGACTCCTTATGGCCTTAGATGTATTGTATGGTTGTTTCTTTTTCCTTATGCTACGTTACTTGCCATTGAATGATGGAATCCCTCCCTTGTAGGTTTCAGCCAAGCATGGTCACTAGGGATTGGGTGGAGTTAGGGTTTGAAGAATGATGGGTTATGCTTTATTATGAAGTATATATAAAGGTTCAAGCATGTGGTAGAAATTAAGTTACCTATAACCCTAACCTTAAGCACCATGTATCATGTGTGTATGTTTGGATGCCATGCTTAATAGGGTTTATTTATAAATTTCTTATATTCTATGCCATGCACTTGGATAGTAGGTAGCATGTTTATGGAAGTCCTAACTATGCAAGCTTGAGATAGATACCATGCTTATGTATGAAATGCAATGCTTACCTTATGTATCATGATCATGCATGCTCTATGGATTAGGATAAGGGTCGATGTAAACATGTCATGTTCAATGAATATAATGCAATGCTTACCTTATATGCCATGATCATGCAAGCACTAGGAATAAGAATGATGTTTTAGGTAAGCATGCCATGTTTTATGAATGAAGATGCATGCCATGTTTTATGAATGAAGATGCATGCCATGTTTTATGAATCATGATGCATGCCATATTTTATGAAAGAAGATGCATGCCATGTTTATGAATGAAGATAATGCTCATGCCTTCCAGGCATCATGATGCTATGCATTAAGTATGAACAATGAAAGGACAAGCATGTTTTAAGTCATGCTTCATGTAACAAGGTTATGCTATGTTTAAATATGCCATGGATGCCTTATGAATGATGAAGCATGTAAAGTATTTTACTTTATGAATGGGCTTGTACCGGACCGAAGTATGGGTCCAAGGGATGGGCACCTTTAGAACGCCCCGGTTCTGGACTACCGACTATGTTGTCCACGGTTCTGGCACTACTGAAGCTGTGCAACAGGGATGGGCACCTTAAGAACGCCCCGGTTCAGGGACTACCGACTATGCTGTCCTTACCCTAGTAGGTCGAGGCTAGCTACCTCGTATTTACTTAGGGATGCGCGCACATGATGTATGTATGTGGTACAAGTCGGGGACCCCAATGATGTGATGATTATGTTTAAGTATCTAAAAGTATGATTTTAAAAGTTAAGCATCCTTATGTATATGCATTTGACTCATACATTCATTCATGTTATGCATTATGCCATGATAGTAATGTCTTCTGCTTATGTTTCATGTTAAGACATATGCATGATGGTAAACGATCTATGTTATGATTATGTTAAGAAGATTCCCATATGCTATGTTAGAAAGCATGCCTATGTTTATGCCATATAGGTTGGTTCATTCCTTATGTTTATGTTATGCCATGTATCATGCCATGATAAGAATGTTTACTTATGTTTATGTTTATGCCATGTATCATGCCATGATAAGAATGTTTATTTATGTTTATGTTTATGCTATGTATTATGCCATCTTAAGTATGTTTATTATGTTTATGGTTACGTCAGGTATCATGCCATATTAGATATAGGCTAAATGATTTAGATGCTTATGTTCTATGTAGAGCACACCAAGTATGTTAATGTTTCACGTGCTCACGATTTAGTGATGAATGGTTTTAGTGAGTAGGAAAGAGTCTTACTAAGCTTATGTGCTTATAGTTTTATTTTCCTTATACCGCAGATCACGTAAGGGGACAATAAGGAAGCAGCAGGAGGGCAAGAATGTGTGTGTGTGGTAGTGACTTGGCCAAGAAAACAATATGTTTACCAGTCTTATACTAGAATTTTTCGTTTGCTACTTATATGCTTAAATGATGACTTATGTGACTCTATGACATGATGTTAAGTATGACATGATATGATGCTAAGTATGAAGTCAACATGCCAAGTTCCCATGTCATTATGTTAGGAATGGTAGTAGGTGCATGGATGTGTAAGATTAAAGTTATTCCGCTGCCTTATGATGTCTACCTGCCCTATTGATGTTAGCGTAAAGCCGCTTTATGGAAAGAAAAAAAAAGGCGGGCGTTACAGGTTGGTATCAGAGCAGTTACCATCTCACTACCCACACATCAAGCCCTCTTCCTGTAACTTCCAAGTAAGTACCTCTATGCATACCTTATGTTCTCTAATGATTCTAGAATACGCAAGTATGGATGATACCTATGATTCTAGACTATGGAAGTATGAACAATGTTTTATGATGAAAAGTACTTTAGGATATGTAACTATGAACGATACTTTATCTTATATTTTATTATGAAACCAAACACTTTAGGATTTAATATGCGGGTAGGAATAACCAAGACTTATATTAGTCGTACTTGTCCTTTATGAAGAGAAGCCTGGCTAAAAGACAGAGTAATAGAATTAATGAGACTGTTTCATCGCCCGACCTGATGCTCAATATACCTTATATCATAACCTATCTTAAGTCACATTATAAGACAATCATGTATAAGTATTCTCTGCCTTATACATTCGGTCTAAGTTAGTCATAATACAATTAGTCAGAAGTGTGACTCAACCTTATGTTCATAAACATAGTATTAATTGAGCACCATCATAATATTAGTAATTAAGGTGAACCTAGTATTAACATAATGTTATATAACCTGTACATTAAAGTAGTTACCAATCATATAATATAATAATATTATATTATATAAAGCAAATGATAATAATATGAGAGCGTGTACTAATATAAGATTATTATAAATATAACTATACTAATTCCTTATCATATAACTATTATCATAATTCACCTATCATATAGGTTCTTAATATGAGCCTACCTACAGGTTGACATGTATCATCTCAACCTATAAGTTATCACCTATACATATTATTCCATAAGCAAATTATAGGTATTATACTTATAATTTATATGATAAATAACTATAATTTATGATATTATGTATAACCTATAGTATAGTCTCATGTAGGGAATTATATGATAGCCTACATACATAAGATTATAACACTCTCACCTATGTTAGCGTATAGTATTAGTTCAATTATACTAATGCTAATATAATCAATGGTAAAGTCATTGCCTACGCCTCTAGGCAACTTAAGGAACATGAACAGAATTACCCCACCCACGATCTGGAATTAGCCACGGTGGTCTTCGCTCTTAAGATATGGAGACATTATCTATACGGAGCGCAGTGTAGGATTTATACAGACCACCAAAGTCTGCGATATTTCTTCACTCAGAAAGACCTGAATATGAGACAACGCCGATGGGTCGAGTTGGTGAAGGACTATGACTGTGAGATCCTCTACCATCCAGGGAAGGCAAACAAAGTAGCCGATGCACTCAGCCGGAAGACAAGTGCCACTTTCGATGGAAGTGAGGGACACAGTAGTCCAGTTTAGTATTTTCGATGCCATGAAGGACCCTAGGGGAGATCACTCTATTATGAGCATGGACACCGCAGATGAGACTGTTGAGGCACAGTTAATTGCTGATGATGCTGCATTTAACATAGTGGAAGGAGCTTTGATTTTAGAGGAAGCTGAGAAGATGGATGGAGAAGCATGCGACAGCCTTGATTTCAAAACTGAAGATTTACCGGACTTTTCTTAATTTTTATTTTGTCACGATACTGCTATTGATAGTCCTAATTTTTTCAATAAGGTTGTTGCAGGTATTACTAAGGAGGCATGCATAGGAGATGATTCTATAGGTGTAGGGGATTGCACAGAGCCCCAGGGACCACCACCATTGACCAATGCATTAGAAAATTCAGAGGACAATTCAGAAAGTGTAGGGACTTGCATGATGGGAGCAAGAACCCAAGGATCACCTATTCCAGTTGAATGCCCACCAGAATTTGAGCATGAGATGGAGGTATTTCTTGTAGAACCAACAGATATTTTTCAGCATGATCAGGTAAGTATTTCTTCTTTTCCTTTAGAAAATTTCAGGGAAGTGTCTAGAATTGCACGTGAAGCATATATTGATACATCATTTATGAAAAATAATTATGAAAATTCTTTAGAGGCACCCAGGCTTGATTTTATTCATTGCTATGATATTCTTGAGACAGATTATGCTAAAACTGATTGTGACAAATTTTTAGAAGAGCCTGAAATTGAAGTCGTATATTGTAAAGAATCTCTTGTTATTTCTTATGCTGCAATTGAGTGCGAAAAACTTATGGAGATACCAGAGATTGATTTTATTGGCTGTGAAACATTTCTTGATATACCTTATATAGAAACTGCTTGTGAAAAATTTACCGAGGTACCAAAAATTGATTTTACTAGATGCGATGCATTTTTGGATACATTTTATGTAGAGATTGATGGTATTACACTTCTACCATACCCTACAAGCATGAGAAAGGTTTTACATGGTTTTGCAGGGTCCCAGAGATTTCTTGAGTGGGTTCTCCATCTAAACAGTCTCCAACCTCCTAGAAAGATTTTCGAGAAGCATCAAGAGGGAGGAGTTGATTATGCTTTGACTCATAGCACTCCACCTCTAAAATGGATGTTGAACATTAATCATTCACGACCACCTGAACATTTTTCTGTAAAGTTTAAGTGTGGGGGAGTAATGCACCACAAAAATGATCAAATGAAGGAAACTCTCTCAAATACCCATACTCCTCCACTACCACGATGGAGATTATTTCTTGATAGACTCCGACCGCCAGAAATAAAGGGGAGTTTGTTCTTTCTTGTATTTTCTTTCATTGCATATTTCATTTTATTGTTTTCTAGAAGTAGTATTTTCTTTTAAAAGAGTTCTTGCTAATAATTGCGTGAATAGAGTAGAATGAATAAATAGACGTTGTAAATACCATTTTATGTCTTTTGGCATTTTTCCTTAATGAATAGGAATAAATGTATCCCTTTAGGTTGTCTTGATAACGATTGGGAGTCTTAAAAATAAAGTAAATTTAGTTGTTAAAACTTAGGGTTTGAGCTCATGGATGAAATCTTGGATGCTTGAGTACTACTTGGCCATGGATTCTTGATTGAGGACTTGAGATGAATTATTTGTACCTAGTGAGGATTAGCCTTATTTTTGTGACACATACCTGTGATTGTACTCTAGAACTTACTTAGGTTCTTGCAAAATCATATTTCGATGATTGGATCACAATTATAGAGGTGAATCATTTTGTTTCTGATCTCCTATCAATTTTCATACCTTGTATCACTTCATATTTCTCATTTTCTCTGCCTAATCTTAATGTTGCTTCTAACTTCACTTTTCTATGGACTTGGAAGTTTGGGTATGTTTCTTGATGTATTTTGCCCAAGACGGACAAATGTTTAAGTGTGGGGGAGATGGCTAGTGTGTTGGAGACATTTTCTATCAAAAAGATTCATTTCATTTCAAGTTGAAGCCAAAAGGTGCCAAATTGGAGTGAGTTTGGTATCAAGAATAAACAAGAAGAAGTGTTAAGGAAGAGAAACCATTGGAGCATCCAGATTTCTGTTGTTAATTTGGAGATTCAAGCCATTCTTTGCCAAGTTTCATTCGGACAGAAAAAAAAAGAAAAAAATGGCACGTAAATGAAGAAAACTTGTGCCAAAGTGAAGAAACAAATTTTTGTGAAGGTACTTGTGGCCAGAAACGTTTTGAAATGCAGCTGCACTTTGCTAGGAAAATCAATAACACTTTGTATCAAGATGAACTGCAGTTCTTCAAAGTAGCTACTCTGAATTGTAGCTGAGCAAAATCAAGTCAATTCTGGATTAAGGTAAGGCAGTGTAGTGACTTGGCTCAAATCCAACTTGCTGATCAGAAAGGAACAGCAGATGCAGTCCATTTGAAGCTCACGGCAGTGCTGGGTTGAAGCTGATTCTGAAAAAGATTTAGGAGCTGAGCACATTGTTGAATCTGCAAAAGAAAAAAAATAGTATGGAAAAAAATCAGTTAAGGAAACTCTCAAGTGGAGCAGTCAATTCTCCACTATTATGTGATGTAATTGCTTTGAGAAATCTGAGTTTTGAAAAGTCTGAAAGTGATGCCGTGGAGTTCAAATCTGAACCAGAAAAAAAAGGGAATAAAAGAAGAATTGTGCCAACTTGAAGGTGAAGTGTATCAAAAAGGAGTTGCAAGAGGTATTTAGTGAGGGTTGTATGTGGAGTATCTAAGTCTTTAATTGTTCTTTGGTGTCTCAAGTTCTTTGATACAAACTCTGATCCGAAATGATCCATTAGAGAATTGAGAGTAGGAAAAAGAAATGAAAACAGAAAAAAGAAAAGCAAAAACAAAGGAAACAAAGTGTCAAGAATAAAGTTGTGGCACCATGAAGCAAGTGTACCAACTGATTGGTTTCTTTAATCCGAATCAATTTCTTGATCTACTACAAGACTGACCTTGCGAGAGGATTTTAAAAAAAATCAGAAAAGGAAGAGAAGGAAGAATGGTTGGCACGCAAGATGGAAAATTGGCACAAAGGAGTTGACGAGGTCTTGTCATAAGATTTTTTGAAGGGAAATGCCAAAGCCTCACTCCATCACACTTTGACTTCATTATTGAGGACTAACAAGAGGGCAAAGTGCATTGAAAATATCCTTGAGCATCCAAGTCTTCCATTTTATCAAATTTGCTATTTTCTAGGCCTTTACTTCATTTTTACTATTTCCTATGTCTTTCACTTGTTTGGATGAACTTTATTAGATGTAGATCTAAATCATGAATAATGGTGGAGAGTAGATAGCAAGCAAGCCTATGGTAGTGCAAAAAGCATGTGTGTATGAGTGAGCTCCATTTTCATCATGTACTTAGAACTTAGGAAGAGAGCCACCAACATTTCCTTTGAAAGGTTAGAGAGTTAAATTCATCTCAATGAATCATGAAGGTTGAAATTGTTAAGTTATTGATTTAAGGACGAGATATTAATCCATAGAGCTTAGATTTTTGAGAATTAACAACCCTAGGTAATTTCTTTTCAATTGCTTCTACATATGTTTGAGAAAAGCTAGGGGATACATATTTAGTACTTTTCATGAGACGCTGAAGCTTAAGTGTGGGGGAGTTAATATGTATCATTTTATTGATCAATTTAGATGCTAAAATCTGTGTTTGACCCATATTTTACATACATAATTGTGGATTTACCCTAGGTTCTAGGATTTAGATTCATTTTGAACCTAATTATAAATTTGGATATATTTGAATTGTTTTGTCACTAAATTGTTGATCTACTTTTGTAGGCTTGGAAGGATCATGGACCTAGATCATGTTGGGTCAAAGTTGAGTCAAAAGTGGACTGGATCAATTGATCAAGCGTTGACTAATTTGGACCATCCGATGCAAAAAAATGGTTAGATCTAGGCCATCTGAGAACTTCTGATCAATCCGAGCTGGGGTTAAGGTTGATCAGGCACTTGGATCAAGATCTGAAGGTTTCAGCCCAATCGGAGAAAATCAATCCGTTGGATCACGATCAGAGGGATCTAGACCATCCATTCAAAGATCATCTTGATTTGAGCCATCCGCTGCAAATCTGGAAGATCCGAGCTACCCCGAGGATGATCCTGACCCTTGATCAAAATCTGGGAGGTTTGAGTCAAATTGGACGAAGATCAACCGTTGGATGGAAGTGAACTGATCTCAGCCATTCATTGGTTAACTATTTAAACGAACTCCTCTGCTTCGGATCAGGGTTGCGTTTCTTCACCATTCTTCGGCTTCTTCACATTTTGTCCACCGTTCTTCATTTTTCTTCGAGTTTTCTTCATTAGAGAGCGTGACCACGTCGATTTCGATCCTTGATTCAGTTCTAGATCATTGGGAAGGGTTCTCTGTTAGGATTCCAGCTCAAATTCGGCCAAAAACAGAGATGATTGAGGGTTTCGTCAGATCTATGGATTGATTGATTGGATCACGTTTGTGCGCCATTTCCAACCATCTGAGCTATCTGGAGGGTCCTCTGGAGCGCTCTGATCATCTCCAAATCATCATCGCCATCCTACATAGCGAGATCAAGGAAATCGGTTGCTATTTTCAGCTTTGAGCAGTGTTGGGTTGGATTGATTTGCAGAGTTCAATTTCCAGTGGTTTGTTGAGCTTACGAGTTCGAGGCTCAATCTTGTGTGACGGCAAGAGAATCTGGATGTTAAGGGAGGAGATCGATGTTTAGTTTCTTATTGAATTTCTTTCTTTTGCTATAATTTCGATTTCTGCAAATGTTTCATTTCCGAATTTCTGTATTAGGTGCCATAGTTTCTATTCCGATTTGTTTCTGCTTGAATTATGTTTCAATTATGCAAGCCAATTAGTTAGATTACTTATTAGTGACTAGTTACATTTGATTTCAATTTGTTACATAGTTAAATTCCTGCGTATCTGTTGGGTTCAGTTTTGCAAGGTTTCATTTTTCTTCTAGCGTATCAACTTCAATTTCTGCCACTTAGTTTCAGTTTTGCAATGTTCTTCTCCAGTTCCTGAATTCGTATCAAGAGAACTTAGTTGTTATCTTTTGAATTCTCCTTGAAGATTGTTTCAATTCGCATAGCAATTGATTCAGAATTCTGCATTTGTTTTCTCTAGCCTGCTGATCAGTTGCTTGAGTTTCAATTCCACTGCTACACAGTTTCAGTTTGGATAAGCTGAAGTTTGTATCAAGTAAACTGAATTTTGTATCAGTGACAGTAGTTCTTTGAATCTTTGTTGAAGTAAATTCATGCATCGATCTCAGATTGAGTTGTTTGTTCTGCATTTGATATTAATCTGCAATTCTTCATGAGGAATCTGATTTCTTCCCATTCAATTCTACAGTAGTTGTTTTTGATTCATTAGTGTTCGGTTTCTGAAATTCTTCCTTAATTCATGATGAGCTCTTCACTATAGCTTTATCTTTCAAGTTGAAGTGATTAGCTTTAATTCGGAATTGTTAATTACAGTTTTGGCACTTAGTATTATTTTGGCACATAGGTTTCTTTCAGTCTACACGTATCAAGTCTTCTCTTATTCGTTTACTTAGTGTAGCGACCCGCCTTCTTACTTACCTTAGACGGATCGTTACTTTTCTCTATTTCTCGACTCTAATACATGACTAAAAGAAATGCGGAAATCTTTTCTTTTTAAACTTCTAAATTCATCTAACAATTATATTCTAACTTAAGCAATCATGTATATTAATACCATGCCTTATTTTTTTTTCTCAAAGCCCATAGCATAAAACCTGTCGAAACAGCCTTACCCTTCAGAATTTGCCTGTATCAGTCGACTGATGACGTCATCAGTCGACTGATACGGCTGATAGCAGTTTTACAGGTTTCGGCTTTGGCTTTCCAAGGCCCTTATTCCTTCAATTTCGAGCCATATCAAACTACAACATCATTTCTATGCTCTATGTTAGTTTCCTAAACGATTTAGCCAATCAAACGAATCCATAAACTTGAAGTTAAGACTTTTATGGAGGAAAACAAACTAAACAAGTTTATATAAACTTAAACATTAGAGTTTGTATCAAACTTCACTTCTAACCATTTAAACTCATCATACAAGGTTCTATAATATTGCTAAAGCATTATGGAATGAGAAAACAACTTTTCTAAACATACTTAAGCAATAAAACTTGATTCAAAAAGGAAATTGATACTAACTTGGCACAAACACCTTTTCCTCTAACAAAGTATCAATATCTTTAACTACTCACTTTTCTACTCATCCAATGCAATCATAAAATTATATAAGCTAAATGGAATGACATGGAATCTTTACTCTAAGAAATTGAGCATGTAAAACTATCCAAAACTCAAATACTCTATAATCTCCATAAGCAAGGACTTGAAATTTGAATAAACTTAAACATTTCAATTCAAATAGCTAAATTGTCTTGTGCTTAAGATCTCCCCATAATCAGCCACCACACACACTCTACTCAGCACCGCCTCGTCGTCTTCCTTCAGAATTGCTTGCCTTTACCTTTATCTGCAATAAGAGGAAAATGCATCTATAAGCAAAAAGCTTAGTAAGTACTATCTAGCTCACAAAATCTCGAAATATGCAAACATGCTTCTAGAACGATATAAAAATCATATGAGATACTGATATGCTTGAAAGAAAACTAAACTAAATATGTATAACTCAAAACATGCATACTCAAGCAATAAATAATCTCAATCTACTTTTCTTGGCTCAACTTGAAACTTTAGCTATTCTTTATCTTTTGAAAACTTTTTGTATTTTCGAAAACTTTGCTAAAGCATATACTTGAAAATAATAATCACTTGGATCCACTGAAGACGTAAGTACCATCTCATATGCGCGTTCCCTAAAAGGTTGGGGTAGCGAGCCACCAATCCTAATAGAGCAGACCTTGGTCTACCAGGGCCAAGACCTTGGAATTGGACACCTGGATTTCTTTAACGACGCCCTTGGACGCCGGGTACTGGCCTTATAAAATAAAATAGCTTTTCTTTCTTTTCTTTCTTATCTGTAAATGCCTTGGCATTTTCTGGAGCACCTTGCGTGCTAAATCCCTAAGTCTTGACTTTTGGGGATTTCTTAAGGCCTTGGCCTTTTCTTTTCTTATCTTTATCTTTTCTTTTCTTTTCTCATAGCTTTTCTTGGACCCTAAACTCACATAGGGTATTAATCAACATATAAAGCATATATGAAC
>JAGFNQ010001225.1:0-52511 GCA_024364735.1 Boesenbergia rotunda | reverse complement strand
TAACAAGGAATTGATTATGACGAAACCTATTCGCCAGTAGCTATGCTTAAATCCATTCGGATGCTCCTAGCCATAGCAGCTCATTATGATTATGAGATTTGGCAAATGGATGTGAAAACAGCTTTCCTTAACGGAAACCTTCTTGAGGACGTATACATGATACAGCCTGAAGGTTTCACATCGGTTGATAAAACCAAGGTATGCAAGTTTCGGCGATCCATATATGGACTGAAGCAAGCATCTAGGAGCTGGAACATCCGTTTTGATGAGACATTCAAAAAGTTTGATTGCTCACAAAATCCTGACGAACCTTGTGTGTACAAGAAGGTTAGTGGGAGTGCAGTCGTATTCCTAGTATTATATGTCGACGACATCTTGCTTATAGGAAATGATATTTCAGTCTTACAGACAGTTAAAATTTGGTTATCCAAAACTTTCTCCATGAAAGACCTGGGAGAAGCAACCTATATCTTTGGGATTAGAATCTATAGAGATAGATCAAAACGGTTGCTTGGTCATTCGTAGTCTACATATATAGACCGAGTGCTAAAAAGGTTTAGCATGTCGGAATCCAAGAAAGGTTTCCTTCCCATTAGGCATGGGATCAACCTTTCAAAGTCTATGTGTCCGCGCACAGAAGACGAGAGGATTCGCATGAATAAGATTCCCTATGCATCCGCGATAGGATCTATCATGTATGCTATGTTATGTACTAGGCCTGATGTATCATATGCTTTGAGCGTCACAAGCAGATAGCAGTCGGATCCAGGAATGGATCACTAGGCGGCTGTTAAGACAATCCTTAAGTACTTAAGAAGAACTAAGGATGTGTTCCTAATATATGGAGAAGGAGATATGGTAATACGTGGGTATACAGATGCCAGTTTCCAGATAGATAAGGATGACTCCAAATCACAGTCTGGATACGTATTTACTTTGAATGGAGGCGCAATAAGTTGGAAGAGTTCCAAACAAGACACCGTAGCGGGTTATACTACGGAAGCAGTTTGGATCAAGAAGTTTATCTCTAAACTTGATGTGGTTCCAACCATTGATGATGCAGTGCCGGTTTACTGCGACAACAATGGAGCTATTGCACAAGCAAAGCAACCAAGGTCTCATCAGGGATCCAAACACGTGCTTCGCCGCTATCATCTGATCAGAGAGATTATAAGTAGGAATGACATACAAATTGAGAGAGTTCTCACTGAAAGGAATATAGCGGATCCTTTAACTAAGGCCTTGCCTCAAAGCAAGTTTGAGGGTCATGTTAGAGCCTGTGGTATTGGATACCGTAGCGATTGGCATTAGGCCAAGTGGGAGTTTGTTAGTGATATGAGAGAAGTGTCCTAAGGCAATCGCCTTATGATTGTAAAACATTTATATCAATAAATGATAATTCACTATTTGTGTATACATGCTTGTGTATTTGATTGGGATCTTAAACTCATCTACTGAATGTCCGCAATACAACTCACAGCATAAGAGAATTTGTGATGAGATCACAACTAGTGATTATCTCTAAATGCGCAAATGTGAAGTATTGAAAATATCCCTAGTCGATGAATTGATAAAAACGGACACTATCAATTCTGTTGAGACTAGCATGGGTTATTCTCTAATCAGCTGATTCTCACTGGCTGGTGACATTGGGATGTCCGGAGATAAACATGGATGCTAGTTAAGGGAACTAGTTCATTGGAGTGACTAGCTGTAAGACTTCATATGGGAATCTACATGTAGATATGTCAATGAAGATCTTACTGCGGCTTAAGTGTGATGTTCCTTTGACTTGCGATGTTCAAGTCATTTTGGTCATGGAGACTTATACTTTGACATCTTAAGCAAGCATCTCCAAGGAGGTGTGGACCCAGGATGATCGGGTATAAGCCGAAGTGCCCGAAGATGTTTGAACAGCCTACAAAGGATTCACCACTCCTTGCGAGGAGATGTATACCCAGGCCTATCGTCGGATTGTTACTCAAAGCCTCTGGCCAGAGCATATCATGTTTAGAGTGAGAGTCTCTAAAACACATGAGAGCAATTAGAAATCCAAAGGACGAGTAAGACATTACTTGGGCTAGGCGTGACGTAGTCAGCCTAGTGGGGACTGACACCATTGACCGTGTCCTGAACCTAGTGGGTATAAGGTGGTGAAGGGAATGAGGCACGATTCATTAGAGCTGCTGAAGGGTTTCAGAATAATTCCTTCTGAGGTCAAACCGTTGATCTTTCGATTAATTGGGGATCATGATGTACTACTAGGTGCCACTAATGATCGTTCTATAATTAGTTAATTATAGACGGCCAACATAAATCGAAAGCCTATTTAGTCACACGCACTACGAGTAATCCGAGGGATTTAAAACGAGTTGAAAATTGGATTTTCCGATCAAGAGAAATAAGTCGAATCTGAGTTAGTCAGAGGCGCATTAGAAGCTAAAAATGGCTAAGTCTTTTGAAGACTTTTTTTGGGCGAATTAAATGAGTTTAATTCGCGACGGTCCGGGTTGGGTTTGGCCGACCAAAGAGGGTGTTAACCCCTCTTTGGTGGCCGGCCAAATAAAAGGAGAAAACCAATTTAATTGGTTTAATTAATAAAATAAATATAGCGCGATTTATTTTATAAATTATGGATAAATAAATTTGTATAAAGAAATTTATATAAATAAAATTTATAGAAATTTATTCTTTTATGGAAGATTAAAATAATCCATGAGTTGGTTCATTTTAATTTTATAAAATCAATTATGAATTGATTTATCCATAATAAGAAAGTTTATAAATTTCTTATAAAATTTATTCCATAATTTAAAGAGAAGAAGAATTAGTTTTTATTATAAATTAGTTTATAATAAAGACTTGGTTTAAACGAAATTAATTCATAAGAATTTATAGGATAAATTTCTTATGATAAATAATTAGTTTTATTATAAAGTTAGTTATAATAAAATTTATAAGAGAATTTATAGGATAAATCTCTTATGATAACTAATTTGTTTTATTATAAATTGTTTATAATAAGACTAGGCTTAAAAGGAATAAGCAATAAGAAAATTTATAAGATAAATTTCTTATAACTAATTCCGTTAATTCGGTTTAGAGGGAGACTTAGCAAAGGAGTTGCTACTATATAAAGGAACCAAAGGCTAGCCCTTAATTCCAATCGAGTAATTAAGAGATTAATTATTCTCTCCCTCTCTCTCTTCTCTTCTCTCCTCCTTCTCTTCTTCTTTCCTTAGGGTCGGCGCACCCTAGCTCTCTAGGGCCGGTGCACCCTAGTTCCTCTAGGGCTGGCGCCCAATCACAACACCAAGGAGGTGTTGCCGTGAGCCACTAGAAGAAGAAGAACCCGAAAAAGAAGAAGAAGAAGCGGATAGCGACTCCTCTCCTCTGGGAATTCGATTCCGTTACTTCTTGTTGGTTAGTTTCTAACTCTTCTCTTGATCTTTCAAGTTGTGCCTATAGAGAATCTAGTAGTTCTCGTCGGCATAAAACTCGTGACTTTGCGAAGTCATCCCGAAGAGAACTCGGCGTGGACGCGAATAGAGGCGAAGCTTCCAAGGGACGCTACGGTTGGATCTCGTCCCTTACTTCGAGTTACGCGAGGTACTTGGTAAATTAGTTTACTTTTCACAAACTTTTATTTTATGATTATGTCGATACACTATAAGGTTGCATTCTAGATACGAAGTTAAAATAATTTAGGAAATTATTTTATGCAAACTCTTCCGCTGCACGTAAAAATTTTAAATTTTACGAACTCGTATCCTTGTCGACATGCACCCGGTCCCAACAATAATAATCAACTTTCTCAGGCCTTGACAATGTACCTGGTATCAGTGTACCAATGCACGCATCCCTAATAGGTTTCGGGGTAGCTAGCCACCGCACCCTATTAGAGCTTCTTTCAAACTTTCTGTGGGCCTCTCTTTTGCCCGGTACATGTCACTTTACAAAAGTAAAATACTTTTTTATTCATAATGCTTGTATTTATCAAGCTAAACTTTCTTTTTCATAAATCTTTGCACTACAATGCTTTACCTTTCTCACTTGGAACTTTCATCGAGCACCTTGCGTGCCCTTAACCCAAAACTCATTTTTGGGACTTTTCAAGAACTTAATCTTTCATGCTTAGATCACACACATAACAATTTACTCCAATTCAAATTCTATGATTAAAAACATGTATTCTTTAGAACTTAAATCACACAATAAACAATATTCTCAAAGCATGCACTTAGATTACGAAATCAAGGTTCTACAATAAGAAAACTACATACGAAGCTACTCCTATTGCAGGTGAGTGATTTACTTACTCTTTTCTTGAAGAAAACTCGCTAAGTATCTCGAAATTTCTAGTGTAGGGTTCTTTTCCTCTTTCTTTGCAAGAAAACTCCACTTCTTGGCCCTAGGGAAGAAGCCCTAGGCTCTCCACTTAAGAGGAAGAAGAAGGAGAAAGAAAACTCCCCCTTTCTCCCTATTTTCGCAGCCTCCTCCCTTTGCTCGCGCGGCCTCCCCAACCCCTAAAAGGGGTCTTAACACAACTTAAGTGGAAGTTTAAATACCTCTTCATGAAACGGGCTAAATCAACTATAACATTATTTCGTTTCATTCTTTTCTGTGCTTGATACCCTAGCCCAGCTGGTTACTTGGTTGCCTTTAAGGCTTTGCTTCTCCCTGTGGTCGCGGGATCAATCCCCACCCGACCTCTTAATTTTTTTCCTTTTTATTTTTAATCCGAAAAATGCAATAAAATTCCGAAAAATGCTAAAAAAATTCCTAAAAATCCCTAATAATACCAAAAAAATTATTGGGTGTTACAGTAGAAGCGTTGAATGAAGTGTTGTTCTGAGCCTTGGGGTCGAGGGCCCTTTATATAGCCCTGGGGGCACCCGAATCGTCGGGCGCGCCCCCCCCACGTGTCGGCCGATCCGGCATTTGCTCGGTCAACTTCTGATCCCTTCAACTTTGGGATCAGCTTTGACCCAGGCGCCCGAAACGCTCGGGGCGCCCGTATTGATCGGTTCAAGCCCTCATCTGTTGGCTTCGAGGGGAGCTACTTCGGTAGTTTTCGCTGGGGGCGCCCGCAGCATGCGGGGCGCCCACGCGATGGGGGCGCCCAGAGCATCCTGGGCGCCCCGACAGTCAACTGTCGAAGCGGATTTTGCTCCTGCTGGTTGGTCTTCACCTTGGGGGCACCCGGAACATCCGGGGCACCCTGCTTAGCTTCTACCTCACTCCTTTGAGGCTCTCTGAGCTGCATACACTCAGTCCTTCGGTCCTGCATCGAGGGTTAGTCCAAAAAGCAGTAACATATTAATTTTTATACAGCCTTAGCTGTCTTGGTTCTGACTTTGGGCCTCATAAATGGAGCCCTTGGTCGAACCGATGCCTACTGTTCCCTCGATGGGGAACGCGTTCTCACCTACTCCTCTCGGGAGAATGTACCTGATGCCAACCGCTCCTCTGGTTGGACTTTTGCCTGGCGGTCCTTTGCCAGGTCTTGGATACCGAGCTGTCCTTCGCCCGGTGCCTAGCATTCCTTCGCTAGGGCTTCAGTAGTAAGCTGTCCTTCGCCTGGCGCCTAGCAGTCCTTCTCTAGGGCTTTTTACCCTGGCATTCCTTCGCCAGTGCCTAGCAGTCCTTCGCTAGGGCTTTTTACCCTGTACACTAGAGTAACATGTTAGATAACAAGTAAGACTTAACTTTTGAGCCCTGTTGCCATTATCAAAACTCAGGTTTGACTTGGGTGCTTTCTGCACCAACAATCTTCCCCTTTTTGATTTATGGCAACCCTGGTTCAAAAAGTTAAGTTCAATCAAGGCATACAACAATTATCTTTTGTTCCCTCCCCCTGGAAGGAATCTCCCCCTAGATTTTTTAAAAGTTCGTGGGGTTTTCGACACTAAGTTCCAAGTTTAAAGTTTGGATTTTTACTTAGAAAAATTATACTTGTAGAGAATTTTTGAGTTCAAATACTTGGTAAAATTTTCTAAATAAACTTAAGCTTTCAAAAGGATTTTCCAACTTTAGTCTGAGTACCAACAAATTGAAAGTTTTAAGTTTATGGTACTTAAAAAAGTTTTGAGAAAACTCTAAGTTTTAAAGTACTTCGTGAAGTTAACACAAACCTAAGTACTTCTGAATCTTAAGTAAGAAAAACTTAGTGCAACACAGTACTTCTGAAAAGCTTAAGTTTTTCTGAAAAACTTAAGTATTTTTGAAAAGTTTTGAGAAGTTTAAGTACTTTAAAAAGTTTTGACAAGCTTAAAAATTTTTTTTTAACAAGCATAAGTACTAGAAAAGTTTTGAAATGCTTAAGTACTTTGAAAAGCTTAAGTAAGAAAAACTTAGTGCTTTAGTACTTTGAAAAACTTAGTACTTTAGAAAAGCTTAGTTAAGTACTTTTTGAATAAAGGATAGAATTTAAAATTTCGAGAAAAATGTTCTAAAGAAAATTTTAAATTCTCTCCTTTCTTATCTCTCCCCCTTTGCCATATATCAAAAAGATAAATAGAGCAGAAATTAAATTGCATAACGGAAATGACTTTCATAATGGAAAATATTTGCATGATTTTGCTGTACTGAACCAATTCATGATAAGACTTAAACCAAATCAGTTAATTTTCTCTTGTAGGGACCTGTCTAACCCAATTAGCTACTTACTAACTATTATAAACAGTAGTTTTTGCTAGGGTTAGTCAAGTTAAGTGTTTTTGTTCAAGTTAGGTTTTCTAAACTTGACACTTAACTTGATTGCTGTGTAAGTTGTATTTAGTGCCCCAATTACTGCAGATGCACTGACTTAAAGCATCTTGAATTAAGGCAAAGACCTAAGCATCTCAACCCTTTCTAAGTTATCAATCAAAAGTACCCTAAGGTGCTTGTGAGATGCTGGCTTCTAAATCTATAGGTGCATGCAGTTCTAGGGTTAGGGCCTAGGCTAAGTCCATTTGCGAAAAAACCCTAGTTTTGAAAGGGGGTAGTTTTGAAATAAAACTAAGAGAGAAAGAATTTTAAAAACTGATTTTGAAATTAAATAAAACAGTTTTTCTTTTAGAAACTGATTTTTTAAATCAAGTAAGAAATTAAAAAAAAATCAAAAGTAGAGTTAATCTATTCTACAGTGCACAATCCTTGATCAGATACTCAAGTCAAATAAATAGTCAAACAAAGTAGATTAACTGGTCAACTAGAGGTTCGGTAGAGTCAACCATGAGTCATGTTTTTAGTACAATGCTGAAATAGTCTAACTAGGACGACGGGCTAGGGTGGTCAGATGAGCCAGGCTGCCATGATCGAAATAGTGCCATCATCTCGTGATACTGTGCATCTCTGGCCTCCCTCTCAACTCTGAGGGCACTCATGTAGTCAGTGTAGTAGCCTAGATTTGTTGCCATGTTTTCATCGTGGTTCGCCTCCACTTCCTCTCGGAGACTTTGGACCTGTGTCTCCAAATGTGTCATTCTCTCGTAGAGTGTCGGTGGAGCGGGCTCGTCTATGTGTGCTCGGGCCTCTGCCGCTATATCTCCAACGTCAACGTCTACCTCCTCGTCTGAGTCGATCGGAGCCACGGCCTGCTGTCGTCTCCAACTCAAAACCCCGGTGGCCGATACCTCTAGACCCGCTAACGAGAAGTTTCTAAATCCTATTTCATCAAAGTCGGTCATAGCGGTTATTTCACCCACGGTAATGTCACGACCGTGGTGATGAAGAAGGGAGGTGATGATGTGGCAGAATGGAGTGCGTACTCGTCCCTGGGTCATAACACTGGACGCATGCAGAATAGTATGAAACATGTGTAGTCCAATGTCAATGTCAAGGTGATGGACCAGGGCATATAGAAGGAAGGCATGAAAGAGTGGAGAGTGGTAGGATACAACGGACCAGGACTCTATACAGGGCATAGTCCTGTGCCTGAAGGTCAACGGCTTGGAATCGTCTATTTGCGGGGAGTCTAGCTTCCCTATAGAAGTAGGAGTGGATAGTGTCTAAGGTAATGTGAGAGTAGGGAAGATCAAATGGAGGATTCCTAGGTGGATAGCAGCAAAATGTGGACTGGGAGGGTCGTAGTCGAAGGAATCGGTTCAGCAAAGTAGGGGTGATAGACAGAGGTATCCCTTGAACAGTAGTGTGAAACATGAGATTGTCTTGTCGAACTATGTTATTGTAGAATTCTGCACATAAGGATTCATTAATGGTATGAGTGCAGAATACAAGATTATCTAGTTGATAGAAGTTTATAATATTCATGGCTAAGGGGCATGATTGGGTAAAGAAATGTCTATTAAGATAGCTTGTTTTAATAGGCTTGTAAATGGTTTGAGCAAACTTATTACATAATTCTAGAGTAGGGAACCTAGGGTCAGGACTCGGTTTGGCACCGGGGTTCGCTTGGTTTGCTCGGCGTTTTCTAAGTTAAGAGGTATAAGAAAAGAGTAATTCTAAATACATTAAAGAATTTAAAATAATTTTAAATGCATAATATAAATCATACTGGGGAGGCATGGCGAGATTTGGGAAGCACAAGTGTCACTTGATCTTCTTGGAAGGAAGGAAGTGAGGAAGGAAGTTGGTTTTTGGTGTGGGAAGAGGAGGAGGTTCGGATGCCCTTATATAGGCATTTCAATGGGGGCGCCCGGGAGATCCCGGGCGCCCGCGGTCAGTGGTCTCTGCCTTTGGCAGAGACTGGGCTGGATGGGGGTGCTCGCGTGGTTCCGGGCACCCTGGTCAATGTCGGAGGTACCTTTTTGCCTTGAGAGAAGGAAAAGGCATGGGGGGGGGGGCGCCCGAGGAGTCACGGGCGCCCGGAGTTGTATAGGAAAAGACAAATTTTATGTCTTGTCATCGTTTGACCATGGTTTAATTGGTTTGACTGCTTTGACAAAGTTGACCATGGTTTGACCGTGGTCTGAACTACAGGATTAACTCATAATATATGCATTAAAGAATTTACAATTTGAGTCTTAATCTTACTGTCTCACCCAATCTAGGGTTTTCAACCATATTAGCCTTATAGGTTTTGTGAGACAGGTTTTGATAAGTAAAATTATTTTGAAAAAATTATTATTTATTTTGAAAACCTTAAATTAATTTTTGAAAACAGTTAAATTTATTTTGAAAGGAAATGTTTGAATCTATACTTAACTGAAAATTTGTGTTAGATTTGAATTTGACAAAAAGTAATTTGAATTTGAAATTCAAAAATTGGCTTCCAGGTCTTGGCGAGGCACTAGGCCTTCTTTGGCCGTAGCCTTATTGGATCATCAACCCTTTCCTTGACAAAGCCGTTTAATGAAATTTCATTTTCAAAATTAATCTTTGAAAAGTTCTGGTCTAACTAGTTTGGGTTTTGGATCGGTAGCTTCGGCTAGTTTCACCTGTCTAAAGAGACCAAGTGTACTTGATCTTATTAGAATTGGTTTCCCTAACGTACTTTCATCTCACCTCCACCCAATACTATGTTGTCAAGTTTCAGTTAAGTTTGTTCAATCCTTAAACTAACCTAAGTCTAAGCATGGTAAATTGCAGAAATTTAAATAAACAATCAGACAGGAAAATTTCAATCAAGAATTAAATTCTATCTAGCAATAAATATTATTTTCAATTTGGCTCCCCCTGGACTATAGCCACGATAATGGTTTGGCAAGATGTGAATCTTATCCTTGGGGATCCAATATTGATTTGATCCAGTTTGTTGATTCAGGCATAGTTTTGGTACCCATGCCTGAACTTTTGGTCTGGACTGGTTCAGTACAGCAAAGTAAGATCTTTGTCGGGATTTGGTTCTATAACCAAGTCCGGATCGATTTAGAACAAACTTCTATTTTCCAAGAATCATGTCAAGACCCTTGGAACCAGAAGTGAATCGTTCTAAGGCAGCTCTAAGATCCTTAACCTGAGTTTTCAGGGAGGAGTTCTCTTTCTCAAGTTTTTCAACTTGAGTAGGAGTTCCTTCTTGAACTTTCTCGGTTAAGGGTTTAGAGTCAGCTCCCTCTTTAAGGAGTTTTACTTCCTCTCAGAGGGATTCGACTCGGAATTTGGCTTTCGCCAAATCTCGAGAAAGATACGAAATAAGTTCATTTAACTGACTTCTATTGAAACCACTTACCTTGATTTCGCCGTCTTCTGAAAAGGATAGTCTGCCGTCGTCCTGCTCTGATTCTGACTCGGTCTCAACTTTTTCTGAGGCGGTCAGGGCTAGTAGGTTTGACTGAGGTGCTTCTTCTTCTTCTTCTGAGGAAGATTCGTCCTAGGTTGCTTGGAGTGCTTTCTTTCTTCTTGTCTTCTTGGTCTCCTTCAGGTTCGGACACTCTGTCTTGTAGTGGCCCTTCTTCTTGCACTCATACCAGGTCACGTTGGGTTTGTTTTTGTCACTTGCGGGTTCTGCTGGTTCGTCCTTTCTTCGGCTTGTTTTCCGTCTATTGGTTTGGTTCTTCAATTTTTTATAGTAGTTTCAGGCCAGTCGGACCAGCTCAGGTCGATCTCCTTCTTCGTCTTCGAAGTCTGAGTCTGAGTTAGACTCGAGTTCAGGTTGAGACTTCTTCTTTGTTGTTCTCCCAGTTTTTCCTGCAACAAAAGCGATACTTTTCTCGGCCATATTGCAGTTAGTCTGTTCATGTAATTCTAGTTCAGAAAAAAGTTCATCTAACTTTATTTTTGAAAGATCCCTTGAAACTTTGTATGCATCTACCATAGATGCCCACAAAGTGTTTCGTGGGAAAGCATTTTGTGCGTACCTTATTAAGTCACGGTTTTCGACCTTGTGACCAACAGTGTGTAGACCGTTCATGAGTTCTTGGATTCGGGCGTGAAGCTGCGCTGCCGTCTTGTTGTCGGTCATTTTGATGGTATACAGCTTGTTTAGGAGCAGATCCCTCTTGCTGATCCTAGTGTCTGATGTTCCTTCATGCAGCTCGATCAATTTTGCCCACAGCTCCTTGGCACTGTTGAAGGGGCCCACCCGATTCAGTTCCTCTTTTGTCAAGCCTCATTGGAGGGTCTGAGTCGCCTTTGTTAGTGATATGAGAGAAGTGTCCTAAGGCAATCGCCTTATGATTGTAAAATATTTATATTAATAAATGATAATTCACTATTTGAGTATACATGCTTGTGTATTTGATTGGGATCTTAAACTCATCTACTGAATGTCCGCAATACAACTCACAGCATAAGAGAATTTGTGATGAGATCACAACTAGTGATTATCTCTAAATGCGCAAATGTGAAGTGTTGAAAATATCCCTAGTCGATGAATTGATAAAAACGGACACTATCAATTCTGTTGAGACTAGCATGGGCTATTCTCTAATCAGTTGATTCTCACTGGCTGGTGACATTGGGATGTCCGGAGATAAACATGGATGCTAGTTAAGGGAACTAGTTCATTGGAGTGACTAGCTGTAAGACTTCATATGGGAATCTACATGTAGATATGTCAATGAAGATCTTACTGCGGATTAAGTGCGATGTTCCTTTGACTTGCAGTGTTCAAGTCATCTTGGTCATGGAGACTTATACTTTGACATCTTAAGCAAGCATCTCCAAGGAGGTGTGGACCCAGGATGATCGGGTATAAGCCGAAGTGCCCGAAGATGTTTGAACAGCCTACAAAGGATTCACCACTCCTTGCGAGGAGATGTATACCCAGGCCTATCGTCGGATTGTTACTCAAAGCCTCTGGCCAGAGCATATCATGTTTAGAGTGAGAGTCTCTAAAATACATGAGAGTAATTAGAAATCCAAAGGACGAGTAAGACATTACTTGGGCTAGGTGTGACGTAGTCAGCCTAGTGGGGACTGACACCATAGACCGTGTCCTGAACCAAGTGGGTATAAGGTGGTGAAGGGAATGGGGCACGATTCATTAGAGCTGCTGAAAGGTTTCAGAATAATTTCTTCTGGGGTCAAACCGTTGATCTTTCGATTAATTGGGGATCATGATGTACTACTAGGTGCCACTCATGATCGTTCTATAATTAGTTAATTATAGACGGCCAACATAAATCGAAAGCCTATTTAGTCACATGCACTACGAGTAATCCGAGGGATTTAAAACGAGTTGAAAATTGAATTTTCCGATCAAGAGAAATAAGTCGAATCTGAGTTAATCAGAGGCGCAATGGAAGCTAGAAATGGCTAAGTCTTTTGAAGGCTTTTGGGCGAATTAAATGAGTTTAATTCGCGACCGGTTCGGGTCGGTTTTGGCCGGCCAAAGAGGGTGTTAACCCTCCTTGGGTGGCCGGCCATTAAAGAGGAGAAAAACCAATTAATTTTGGTTTAATTAATAAAATAAATCAAGTGCGATCTATTTTATAAATTATAGATAAATAAATTTGTATAAAGAAATTTATATAAATAAATTTATAGAAATTTATTCTTTTTATGGAAGATTAAAATAATCCATGAATTGGTTTATTTTAATTTTATAAAATCAATTATGAATTGATTTTTCATAATAAGAAAGTTTATAAATTTCTTATAAAAATTTATTCCATAATTTAAAGAGAAGAAGAATTAGTTTTTATTATAAATTAGTTTATAATAAAGACTTGGTTTAAACGGAATTAATTCATAAGAATTTATAGGATAAATTTCTTATGATAAATAATTAGTTTTATTATAAAGTTAGTTATAATAAAATTCATAAGAGAATTTATAGGATAAATCTCTTATGATAACTAATTTGTTTTATTATAAATTATTTATAATAAGACTATGCTTAAAAGGAATAAGCAATAAGAAAATTTATAAGATAAATTTCTTATAACTAATTCCGTTAATTCGGTTTAGAGGGAGACTTAGCAAAGGAGTTGCTACTATATAAAGGAACCAAAGGCTAGCCCTTATTCCTAACGAAAATAATTAAGAGATTAATTATTCTCTCCCTCTCTCTCTTCTCTTCTCTCCTCCTCCTCTTCTCCTTCCCATTAGGGCCGGCGCCCTTCCTCTTGCTTAGGGCCGGCGCCTCCCTCTCACACCCTAGGGCCGGCGCATCCTAGGGTAGCCGTGAGCTATACGAAGAAGAAGAACCACAACAACAAGAAGAAGAAGCGGATAGCGACTCCTCTCCTCTCGGAATTCGATTCCGTCACTTCTTGTTGGTTAGTTTTCCTAATTTTTCTCTTAACCTTCTAGTTGTGCCTTCCAAGAATCTAGTAGTTCTCGTCGGCACAAAACTCGTGACTTTGCGAAGTCATCCCGAAGAGAACTCGGCGTGGACGCGAATAGAGGCGAAGCTTCCAAGGGACGCTACGGTTGGATCTCGTCCCTTACTTCGAGTTACGCGAGGTACTTGGTAAATTAGTTTACTTTTCGCAAACTTTTATTTCATGATTATGTCGATACACTATAAGGTTGCATGCTAGATACGAAGTTAAAATAATTTAGGAAATTATTTTATGCAAACTCTTCCGCTGCACGTAAAATTTTTAAATTTTACGAACTCGTATCCTTGTCGACATGCACCCGGTCCCAACAGCCTTTGCATCGGCTTCAATTTTGCGCTTTAGAGCGTTGTCCCATTCTGAGTAGGTTTGCGGTACTCCTTCGGCGTTCTTCGAAATCTCCAGTCTGGACTGGATGATGATCCACATGTCCACCTGAGTTTTCAGGTGGACCTCCATTCGACTTTTCCAGTAAGAAAAGTCTTCTCCACTGAAAAGTGGAGGTCTGGCGGTGCTGAATCCTTCTTGCATGGCCATTAAGGATAGTATCTGCTAAAAAAACTAAGAAACGAACTTTGTCCCAAGACTTGGTCTTGGATTAGTAGTGCTGGATAAGAAAAATAAAATATCGAGGGGTGTTGCACCAACCTCGATTAACGAGAGGAAATTCGAACGAAGAATATATAAAAAAAATTCGAACGAAAAAAAATAAATCCGAATTTTTTTTTTCAAACTGGTGGTTGCACCAAATTTGAACTTCCCCGCTCTGATACCACTTGTTGGATCGAGAGAACCGATAGAGGGGGGGGGTGAATATCGGAAAGCGTTCGAATTTGAGATAGAGAAATTGCACAGCGGAAGATTTAAAACAAAACACGCGAACACAGATATTTTTACTTGGTTCGGAGCCTAGATCGACTCCTACTCCAAGGCCCACGGTCGTTGACCGTTTACTGCGGGCAATTCTATATTTTCGCAAAACGGTTTACAAATCAATATTACAATTGCAGTATCGTAAACACAAAAAGGAAATTGCTCTTTATTACCGACGTCCGATGTAGATTGACTTTTCAGAGCGGAGGGACGTCGTCGGCTCGAGTTGGGAGGATTCCGGAGCAAAGCGCTGGAGCAGAAGAGCGTAGAAGCGTTGAATGAAGTGTTGTTCTGAGCCTTGGGGTCGAGGGCCCTTTATATAGCCCTGGGGGCACCCGGATCGTCGGGGGCGCCCCCCCACGTGTCGGCCGATCCGGCATTTGCTCGGTCAGCTTCTGATCCCTTCAACTTCGGGATCAGCTTTGACCAGGGCGCCCGGAACGCTCGGGGCGCCCGTATTGACCGGGTCAAGCTCTCATCTGTTGACTTCGAGGGGAGTTGCTTCGGTAGTTGGTGCTGGGGGCGCCCGCAACATGCGGGGCGCCCGCGTGATGGGGGCGCCCGGAGCATCCGGGGCGCCCCGACAGTCAATTGTCGAAGCGGATTTTGCTCCTGCTGGTTGGTCTTCACCTTGGGGGCGCCCGGAACATCCGGGGCGCCTTGCTCAGCTTCTGTCTCACTCCTTTGAGGCTCTCTGAGCTGCAAACACTCAGTCCTTCGGTCCTGCATCAAGGGTTAGTCCAAAAAGCAGTAACATATTCATTTTTATACAACCTTAGCTGTCTTGGTTCTGACTTTGGGCCTCCTAAATGGAGCCCTAGGTCGAACCGACACCGACAGTTCCCTCGACGGGGAATGCGTCCTCACCTACTCCTCTCGGGAGAATGTACCTGATGCCAACCGCTCCTCTGGTTGGACTTTTGACTAGCGGTCCTTTGCCAGGTCTTGGATACCGAGCTGTCCTTCGCCCAGTGCCTAGCATTCCTTCGCTAGGGCTTCAGTAGAAAGCTTTCCTTCGCTTGGCGCCTAGCAGTCCTTCGCTAGGGCTTTTTACCCTGGATTTCCTTCGCCAGTGCCTAGCAGTCCTTCGCTAGGGCTTTTTACCCTGTACACTAGAGTAACATGTTAGATAATAAGTAAGACTTAACTTTTGAGCCCTGTTGCCATTATCAAAACTCAGGTTTGACTTGGGTGCTTTCTGCACCAACAGATCCAACCGTAAGCGTCCCTCGGAAGCTCCGCCTCTATTCGCGTCCACGCCGAGTATCTTCGGGATGACTTCGCAAAGCCACGAGTTTCGTGTTCTCGAGAACTACTAGATTCTCCGAGAACGCGACAAGAAAAATCAAGAGAGAAGTAATCACATTGGAAAAACTCACTACAAAGGTCGGCCGGAATCACAATTCCGGCGAGAAGGAGGAAGATGACTTGCGCCCAATCCCAAGTTGATGATAGCTGGAGAGGAAGATCGTCCCAACGGAAGAACTTCGTCGCCTCGGTGCTTCTCCTTGTGTTCACGGCAAGAAGAAGGGAGAAGAACCTTGTGGCCGACCAAGAGGAAGAAGGGAGGAGAGGGAGAGAGCCCAAGCAAGAATACTTCGATTATTTTCCAAGCCTTACCTTGGGTCCTTTATATAGTGGCCTCTCAACCGCCAAGTCTCTTTTTTCTTATGGAATAAATTTTCTATGACTTATTCCATCATGCCAAGTTTTATCATTTTTTAATTCATGATAAAAATCAACCAAGTCTCTTTTTTCTAATGGAATAAATTTTCTTATCATGGTAAATCAATCCATGATTGATTTTATAAAATAAAATAAACCAATCCATGGTTCATTTTAATTTCCATGAAAAATAAACCAAACCTTGGTTTATTATATAAAAATTTATATCATCCATAATTTTATAAAACAAACCACACTTGGTTTATTTTATAAATTGAGTCAAAAACTTGGTTCTCTCTCTTTGTTGTGGCCGGCCAAGCAAAGAGGATGGAGATCCTCATTGGTCGGCCCAACTAAGCCACGCCCCAATGAATTAAACTTATTTAATTCATCTATTAAGTCTTCAAAAGACTTAGCCATTTTACGCTTCTGATGCGTCTCTGAAAAATTCAGATTTGACTTATCGTTTGGCTCAACCAAACCTAATCTCTCTTGATTGGAAAATCTAATTTTCAACTCGTTTTAAATCCCTCGGATTACTCGTAGTGCGTGTGACTAAATATGCTTTCGATTTATGTTGGTCGTCTATAATTAACCAATTATAGAACGATCATGAGTGGCACCTAGTAGTAGATCTTGATCCCCAATTAATCGAAAGATCAACGGTTGAGCTCAGAAACTATTCTGAAACCCTTCAGCAGCTATAATGAATCGCGCCCCATTCCCTTCACCATCTTATACCCACTTGGTTCAGGACACGGTCTATGTGTGTCAGTCCCCACTAGGCTGACTACGTCACACCTAGCCCAAGTAATGTTTTCTCGTCCTACGGATTCTAATTACTCTCATGTATTTAAGAGATTCATACTCTGAACATGTCATGCTCTGGCCAGAGGCTTCGAGTAACAATCCGACGATAGGCCTTGGGTATACATCTCCTCGCAAGGAGTGGTGAATCCTTTGTAGGCTGTTCAAACATCTTCGGGCACTTCGGCTTATACCGAATTATCCTGGGTCCACACCTCCTTGGAGATGCTTACTTAAGATGTCAAAGTATAAGTCTCCATGACCAAGATGACTTGAACACCTCAAGTCAAAGGAACATCGCACTTATGCTGTAGTAAGAACTTCATTGACATATCTATATGTAGACTACCATATGAAGTTTTACAGCCAGTCACTCTAATGAACTGGTTCCCTTAACTAGCATTCATGTTTATCTCCGGACATCCCAATGTCACCAGCCAGTCAGAATCAGCTGATTAGAGAATAACCCATGCTAGTCTCAATAGAATTGATAGTGTCCGTATTTATCAATTCATCGACTAGGGACAATTTCAATACTTCACAATTGCACATGTAGAGATAATCACTATTTGTGAATTCATCACAAATTCTCTCATGCTGTGAATTGTATTGCGGACATTGAGTAAATGAGTTTAAGATCTCAATCAAATACATAAACATGTATACTCAAATAGTGAATATTCATTTATTAAAATAAATGATTACAATTATAAGGCGATTGCCTTAAGCCACTTTTCTCATATCACTAACACTACATGGTTCGTTGCTCGTGAATCATTTTCATCTCAGTACATTCCTGAGCAAAGTGACCCTTCTTGCCACAGTTGTAGCAAGTCAGCTTGCTTTTAGGTTTCTATCCAAACTTCTTTCCTTTCTTCTTGATTTGGGTCTTGCACAGCAATAGCACCAGCTTCTTTTCCCTTACCCTTTCCTTTCTTGAACCATCTTTTCTTATTCTTGGATCTAGAACCTTCAGCTATAAAAGCTTGATCAGAAATCCTTGCGGATTCAATTCTCTCCGCCTCCAGTTCAATATAGCGTGAGACATTAATGAAAGTCTTAATACTTTCACTATGAGTAAGGTTCTGTTTCATCGTTTCCCAAGAATCAGGAAGGGAACGATTAACTGCCTAAACCTGTTGTTCATCAGTCAACTCATGACCAGCAACCTTCAGCTCCCGAATTATATTCCCCAATACCCTCAGATGTTGGGCCATGGTAATATTTCGGTGCTTTTTACAACTGTCAAACTTAATTGTCAGTTGACGAAGCTTGCTCAAGCTAACTTCACTGCATTTCTCTCTCAGGGCTACCTAGACGGCATGAGCAGATGGTAATGACTCATACTCAAATACCAGGTCATCTACCATTGAACTAATCAAGATGCCCTTAGTAGTGGAGTCCTTTTTCTTCCATGCCCTATAGGCATCAAGATCAAGTTATGTTTGTTGGTGCAAGTTGCATCAATGATGTACTCCTTTAAGTATTTGAATGTTTGACAATACACTTAAGTCAGTGATACAATGAACAGACAAAGGGGAGCAAAGGAGAAGTAACCTAAGTTGAAGAAAATGTCCTAGTTAACCTAGGTATTGAAACCCTAAGACCTAGCGAAGGGCTGCTAGCCACCTAGCGAAGGGCTGCTAGGTATCGTAACCCTAAGACCTAGCGAAGGGCTGTTAGGTATCAAAACCCTAAGACCTAGCGAAGGGCTGCTAGGCACCTAGCGAAGGGCTGCTAGGTATCAAAACCCTAAGACCTAGCAAAGGCCAGCTAGGCACCTAGCGAAGGGCTGCTAGGCATAGAAGACCTAGCGAAGGGATGCTAGGCACCTAGCGAAGGGCTGTTAGGCATAGAAGACCTAGCGAAGGGCTACTAGGCACCTGGCAAAGGAATGTTAGGGAATGAAGACCTGGCGAAGGACTGCTAGGCACCTGGCGAAGGACTGCTAGGGAATGAAGTCTTGGTCCAAGGGACTGAGCAACATAGCTGAGCGATGACTAAGGACAGGAGTACAGACGGGTCAGGGTTTGGGCGTCTCGAGGTCCGGAAGTATCGGAAGCTAAGCAAAAGTCCACCCGAAGGGCTGGGTGGCAACCGTCTCCTGAAAGGAGTAGGTGAAGGGCAAGTTCTCAGGGATGAGAACTTGTGCCGGTTCGAGCTAGGGTTTTGTGCAAATCCAAAGTCCGAACCAAGTCCTTAAGGCTAATATTATATGTATATATGCTTTGTGTTTATGTATCTTGCAGGTGCCAAGATTGGAAGACAAAGCAAGCAAAAACCAGGGTTGCAGCCTTTGATGGGGGCACCCCCAGTGTTGGGGGCGCCCAGAGCAAGGTATAAAACCCAGTCTTGGGTTTAAACCATGATTGGGGGCACCTGGAATGATGGGGGGCGCCCGGAGTAAAGAGGAAAATGCAGTTTTCGTGAAGTAAGCAGAATAGGTGTCAAGGGGGGCGCCCGGAAGGTTCGGGGCGCCCGGGTTGAAACCTATATTAGTTGTTTCAGGTTAGAAATGCAGATAATCACTCAGGAGGGTGCTCGAGAGGTCTGGGGCACCTTGGTCAAAGATTTTATCACCTGCGGCGAGGTAGGCGCAAGGATAAGGTTTGACCGAGTTATTAGCGGCGCCCCCGACGTCCAGGGCGCCCCCAGGAGTGCTATATAAGGGGCTTCGACCCCTCTGCTTCAAATATAACTGCGAAGTACAATTCCAAGCATTATGACCAACGACAACACGCTAGAGACGAGGCTCTACGACCGGGAGGCTCCAGGAGGAAGTGCGCGGCACTTCGGAGGCCCAGATCGGCCGAGCTTCAGACTTTGTCTTGTTGGTTTGCTTTTAGTTTATTCCGCACTTAATTTTATTTATCTTTTGATTGTAAACTTGCACTGTAAGTCGGGTTTCTCCGCCTCCGGAAAGTTCGGGAAGGAGACCAATAGTGGACGGGTGTTCCCGTGCATAGGCCATGGATGTACTGACCCTGGGGGGTCGGGAACCAAGTAAAAATCCCGCTGTGTCCCTGTCTTGTTTTTTTGTATTTACATTTCCGCTGTGCTACTAATATTCTAAGTCTAGAATGATCCAAGTTTTCAACGAAAGATTTACGGTCGATATTCACCCCCCTATCGACGGCACCGGTCCTACAATTGGTATCAGAGCCGAGCCGCTCTTCACCGGACTAACCGTCGACGGAGCAACGACACCAGGAGTTGAGGGGGAGCTCAGGGGTGAATCAGGTATATTTTATTTAAATGTCTATTTTCAAATTTCATATCACGTGCTTCACATGCAGGGAGAGAGGGCACTATAGAAATCAGTGCTCTACTCGTAAGACTCGATCTACACCACCGGCGGCTAAGGAGACACCAGCGCCAGGAGTCCGGAAAAACAAAGATCACGTACAATGCTTCAAGTGCGGAAAATACGGACACTACAAGAACGAATGTCCGATAAAGGTATGCAAAATTTACGTTCCGAAAAGTTTCAAAATTCCTGCACTGCCTTTAGATAATTTAGTTAATTTTCCTAATAAATTAGATTTACTGCACAATTGAATTAATATCTTGCATGTCAAATTAGAAAATGCAGATATGACTAAAATATCAAAAATTAATTGTTTAATTCAGAATATCTATTCAGTAATTAATAAAATTAATTCTGATAATTTTAATGCTGATAAAACTAATTCTGATAACTTTTCTAATAAAATTAATTCTGATAATTTTAAGTCTGATAATTTTAATTCAAATAAATTTTATCCTAAGGATAAATCCGAATTCAAATTCGAAAATCCTAAGGATAAATACGAATTCAAATTGGAAAATTCTTTAGATAATTATGAATTCAAATTTGAAAATCCGTGGTACAAATTTGAATTCGAATATAAAAATTCTAAATATAACTCTGAATTTAGTAAAATTAATTCAGAAATTAATTTTGAGGATAATCCAGATATTAATTCCGAAAATCTTAAGGATAATCCAGAAATTAATTCTAAAAATCTTAAGGATAATCCAGAGATTAATTTTGAATCTCTTGAAAATATTGAAGATATGTCTGAGGATAATTCTGAGGATAAATTCGAAGATGAAATTCTCCTAGATAATAACTTAATCCTAGAAAATATTGAAGATTATTACAAAACCTTAATTAGTGGCCCAAATTACTCCACCTATGTTGAGGACATTGAAAGATCTAATGTTGAAGAGGATATGAAACTATCTAAGATTAGGACCATAATCAATAAAAATTACAAAAATTCAAATAAATCAAAATTAATAGAAAATCATGAAAAGAATGATAAAGATGAAGAAGAAATTTTCGAAATAATGAAAATGATGAATTTAAACCCATAATTATTAATTAATCATTATAATTCAAATTAAATCTTAATTAAATTCAAATTAAATCTTAATTAAATTCAAATTAAATCTTAATTAAATTCAAATTAAATCTTAATTAAATCTTAATTAAATTCAAATTAAATCTTAATTAAATCTTAATTAAATTCAAATTAATTCTTAATTAAATTCAAACTAAATCTTAATTAAATCTTAATTAAATTCAATTAAATTCAAATTAAATCTTAATTAAACTCAAATTAAATCTTAATTAAATTCAAATTAAATCTTAATTAAATTCAAATTATATCTTAGTTAAATCTTAATTAAATTCAAATTAAATCTTAATTAAATTCAAATTAAATCTTAATTAAATTCAAATTAAATCTTAATTAAATCTTGATTAAATTCATATTAAATCTTAATTAAATCATAATTAATTATAATTAAATATTAAATCAAATCAAATAAAATTCAAATATATTAATTCAAACTTAAAATAAATTCAATTAACTAAGTCAAATAAATTTAATTGAATCAATTAAATTCAACTTAAATTAATTCAATATCAATTAATGTCTAACTTCAATTAATTCTTAATTAACCTGAATCCAACTAAAATCTTAAAGTACTTAAACTCAAACTGAAATAAAATTTTACCCAAACTATAACAATTAATTTAATAATATTAAATATGTCAGAGTGGGTTGGCATATTCGCGGGTTCACACGACATGTGTCAAATCGGGAATTTGATACATTTTTAGAAACTTAAATAAAATAATTTGAATTGTTTGACTCATGCATAATTGTCATGTCATGCATTTGCTACTTCTTTTAAATATATGACATATCATTCATATTTAAATTTTATGCATATATTAGAACAGCTATAGGAAAAAGAATAATTGAAACTTGATCAACTTAGTATTGGGTGGCGGAGAGATGATAGTACGTTAGGGAAGCCAATTCTAATAAGGTCAAGTATTCTATACTTGGTCTCTTTAGACTGGTGAAACTAGCCAAAGCTACCGATCCAAGACCCAAACTAGTTAGACCAGAATTTTTCAAAAAGTAATTTTAAAAATAAAATTTCATTAAAAGGCTTTGTCAAGGAAAGGGTTGATGATCCAATAAGGCTACGACCAAAGAAGACCTAGTGCCTCGCCAAGACCTGGAAGCCAATTTTTGAAATTCAAATTCAAGTTACTTCTTGTCAAATTCAAATCTAACACAAGCTTCAATTAAATCTTAGAGTTAATAATAAATTAAGAAAAATGATTCAAGCATCTCACAATACACCTTTAAGGCAACCATGCTTATTGTATTGATACATCTAAAATGGGTGAGATGTTAAGTACTAATGAATTGAAAAATATTTTTCAAAATTGTTAGAATATTTTTCTAAAAATATATTTTAAAAATAGTGCTTCAACATAATAATATTTTTATGGAATTCATGGTTGTCTGCTTGATCATACATATTATATATTTTTCAAAAATATACCTTTTCAAAAATTTGTTTGACTCACTCAATTAGACACAAGCCTCTTAGGACAACTGTAACGACCCGACCCCTTGGCCCCTTGGGCGGCCCAACTGGCGGCCCACTTGGCGGCCCTCGGCCCCTTGGGCGGCCGTTACTCACAAGTACTTCCCACCCCTGGCCAGTGGATTTTTGCCTTCCTCAGGATTCGAACTCTAGACCTCCAGGATAAGTACTAGAGTTTATGAATCCTGATACCAATTGAGCTGTAGCTCAATTGGTATCAGGATTCATAAACTCTAGTACTTATCCTGGAGGTCTAGAGTTCGAATCCTGAGGAAGGCAAAAATCCACTGGCCAGGGGTGGGAAGTACTTGTGAGTAACGACCGCCCAAGAGGTCGCCAAAGGGGCCACCAAATGAGATTTAGACGCTCAAGGGGCCGAGGGCCGCCACGTGGGCCGGCCAAGGGGCCAACGTGTAACGCCCCAAAATTCCCATTTTTAGTTCTTAAAGTCCTTAGAATGATTTAAAAATGGTTTAGAAATATTCTAGATATTTTTAGGGATTTTTAGAATATTTTTATGGAATTTTCCGAGTCCGTTTAGTATATTTAAAAAAGGAAAAACATTTAATGGGCAGCAAGGAGTTCGAACCCTGCACCTCCACGGAGAGACAAGCGGGCAGACCAGCTGCACCAATTCGTTTTGTTGATAGAGAATAAGCGAATCAATAGATAAGTTGTAGTTAGGTCAATCCGCCCCATAAGTATAAATAGATAAGTTAAGAGAGGAAATTGGATTTTTGGTTTTCTCTCTTCCTCACCCTAGCCGTGCGAGACAGCCTCCCTTCTCCTCTCTTGGGTGACGCCAACCAACACCAAGGCCAAGGGGGTCGGCCAAGGTTCTCCTCCGAGAGATATTCCTATATTCGGGATCCCCGCGACGAGAGGAACGCGTAGGCGCGAAGAATTCTCCGAGATCTCAAGTTTCTCCCGAGCCCTAGACGTCAATCTTGGTTGTAAGTCCAAGATATCAAAGTAAGTACTGCTCACCTGCAGTAAGAGGCGGTTTTTCCGCAAGAATTTCCCTTAAAAGTTTTTAAAAGAGATATTTACTTCTTGTTAAGATTTTTGCATGTGATCTTAGTTCATTATATGCTTATATATTTTATTGAGTGCCCTATATGAGGTTAGGGTCCAAGAAAAGCTATGAGAAAAGAAAAGAGAAGATAAAGATAAGAAAAGAAAAGGCCAAGGCCTTAAGAAATCCCCAAAAGTCAAGACTTAGGGATTTTAGCACGCAAGGTGCTCGAGAAAATGCCAAGGCATTTACAGATAAGAAAGAAAATGAAAAAAAAGTTATTTTATTTTCTAAGGCCAGTACCCGGCGTCCAAGGGCGTTGTTAAAGAAATCCAGGTGTCCAATTCCAAGGTCTTGGCCCTGGTAGACCAAGGTCTGCTCTATTAGGATTGGTGGCTCGCTACCCCAACCTTTTAGGGAACGCGCATCAGATGGTACTTACGTCTTCAGTGGATCCAAGTGATTATTATTTTCAACTATATGCTTTAGCAAAGTTTCTAAAGTTTAAAGAGTTTTCAAAAAGTTAAAGAATAGCTAAAGTTTCAAGTTGTGCCAAGAAAAGCAAGTTGAGATTTATTAATGCTTGAGTATGCATGTTTTGAGTGATACATGTTTAGTTAGTTTTCTTTCAAGCATATAAGTATCTCATATGATTTTCATATTGTTCAAGAAGCATGTTTGCACATTTCGAGATTTTGTGAGCTAGATAGTACTTACTAAGCTTTTTGCTTATAGTTGCATTTCCTCTTACTGTAGGAAAAGGTAAAGGCAAGCAATTCTGAAGGAAGGCGACGAGGCGTGCTGAGTAAAGTGTGTGTGGTGGCTGATTTTGGAGAGATCCTTGAGACGAGACAATTTAGTTATTTGAATTACAATGTTTTAGTTTATTCAAATTTCAAGTTCTTGCTTTATGGAGTTTAGCGAACATTTAAGCTTTGGATAGTTTACATGCTCAATTTCTTAGAGTAAAGATTCCATGTCATTTCATTTAGCATACATATCCTTATGATTGCATTGGATGAGTAGAAGTGTGAGTAGTTTGAAATATTGATACTTTGTTAGAGAAATAGATGCATGTGCCAAGATAGTATTAATTTCCCTTTGAATCAAGTTTTTAGTGCTTAAGTATGTTTAGAAAAGTTGCTTTCTCATTTGATAATGCCTTAGGGATGTTTCAGAATTTTGTGTGATGAGTTTCAATGGTTAGGAGTTAAGTTTGGTACAAACTCTAGCTTAAAGTCTATGTAGATTTTCCATAACTTGCTAAATTCCGCAAAAGTCCTAAATTCAAGTTTATGGATTCGTTTTGATTGGCTAAATTGTTCAGAAAACTGGTATAGAGTATAGAAATGGTGTTGTGTCTTGTTATGACTTGAATCTATAAGTTTGGTGGCTTTTGGAAACTAAGTTTCGAATCTGAATTTCAGATTTCAGGCTACCAGTCGACTGGTAAGTACCAGTCGACTGATATCCGCAAGCTGAGTTGAGCGAGGCAAGTTTCAATAAGTATGTTCTTACGAGTTTTTGAGAAAGAAAGTGTGACACGGTATCATGCATGACTATTTAAGTTAGAATATCATTCTCAGATAGATTAAAAAGAAAAAAAAAGATTTCCGCATTTTTAGTCGTGCATTAGAGTCGAGAAGTAGACAAAAGTAATGATCCGTCTAAGGCAGAGAAGGCGGGTCGCTACAGGTGGTATCAGAGCAGTTCCCATTCTCCAGCATCACACACACATCAGCATCAACCTTGCCGTCTTCAAGTAAGAAAGCTTTAAGTTTCAGTTTTTCTATTGCTCCTTTACTTAACTTCAGTATAGAGAAATGCTTAAGTACTTACTCATATGTGCATAGAACAAGGAAGCATGTTTAATACCTTAGTATCACGGAATCATGTTTAATCCCTAGAATGGATATTAGAGAAATGCTTAAGTACTTACTTGATTTGCCCAAAAGTAAGTTTTGGGATTATGGCACGCAAGGTGCTTGATAAAAGTTTTGAGCAAGACCAAGGTCTTACTAAGCCCTAGAACGAGTTCTAGGATTAAGAAATGAGATAAGAATCAAGACCAAGGTCTTGTTATATCCTAAAGCAAGTTTGGGAACATTACCATTAAGTGTTAAGTTATACATTTGAGGACGTCCTAGAAAGGCCCAAAACGAGGAGCAAGCTCCTAGAGGGCAAGAGGCAACAGAGTCAGTACCCCCACCAAATCTCTTAGACGTGGTGGCTCAGTTACAGAGACAGTTAGCAGAACAACAGCAAGTTATTGCCACTAGGATGGCTAACCAGCAGGTCGTTATTATTACCTCGCCAGTGGCGAATGTAGTGGCACCAGTTGTGATCGAAGACCCATCGATTACATCTGTAGTTCGGCAAGGGGAGTAAGGCAAGAAGCGTACCTCATTCAGTAGGAGAAACCGAAGCCAGGGAACTTCCCAGGCACAAGCAAACCATGGGATGCTTAAGCATGGTTCAAAACGTTGGAAAGAATAGTAGGGCTACTGGACTGGCATGAGGTAGAGAAGATAAAGTGTGCATCTTTCTGCCTTACGGGAGATGCTAGAATATAGTGGAAGAGAGTCAAGGCCAAGAGAAATGTCAGCCAGATGACATGGGCCGACTTCGAGACTGAGTTCTTCGAAGAATACTTTCACATGCAAGTAACCAACAAGCATTACGATGAATTCACGGAGTTCAGACAAGGAGAACTATCCGTGGATGAAGCAGTGAAGATGTTTAAGCGGTTAGCTCATCTGTGCCCAGAGCTAGTTAGCAAAGAAAAAGAGATAGTTAGGCTAATGCTCAAGATGTTAAGGCCTGAGATAGCGTTGAAGGGGGCTAGCGGTGTTAAGAGGCTGCAAACCTCCGAAGAACTAATAAGTAGTGCTTTGATCACTGAGCACTACTTAACCAGTATAAAGGCCACCAGAAAGGTTGAACGATGAAGTTCTTAACAACCTTACCGTCAAGGGAAGTAATGGCCTCTACTGAGAGGCTAAGGGCAGTATCAATCTAGATTTCCAACCGAGAGCTCTACAGTGACTTGTTAGTCCTTGAGATGAAGGATTACGATGTCATTTTAGGAATGGACTTCTTGAGCAAGTATAATGCTTCTATAGACTGCCGCAAGGAAAAAGTCAAGTTCACACCAGAAGCAGAACCTTCATTTGAGTTTATTGGAGACCCAAGGAGAAAGATAAATAGGTTCCTACCTACCTTACAAGCTCAGAGAATGTTAGAGAAGGGGTGCTCTGGTTTTCTAGCTCATATAGTGGATGCGAGTCAAGGAGAAGGATTCAAGAGAGGAGAAGTGAGGGTAGTCTGTGACTATCCTGAGGTGTTTCCGAAGAGTTAGCAGGACTCCCTCCCAATCGGGAAATTGAGTTTGAAATTGAGTTGGCCCCAGGAACCAACCCAATTTCGAAGGCACCTTATCGCATGGCACCAGCAGAACTGAAAGGATTACAAGAACAATTGCAAGAGCTGCTTGACAAGGGTGTCATCCGCCCCAGTCATTCACCTTGGGGAGCTCCTGTACTGTTTGTCAAGAAGAAAGATGGACCTATGCGAATGTGCATAGATTATCGAGCTTTGAATAAGGTAACCATCAATAACAGATATCCTTTGCCAAGGATAGATGATTTATTTGATCAGCTGAAGGGAGCCACAGTGTTCTCCAAGATAGATCTGCGATCAGGTTACCATCAGCTCAGAGTGAAGGAGAGTGATGTGCCAAGGACTGCTTTCAGTACAAGATACGGCCACTACGAATTTGTAGTGATGCCTTTTGGAGTGACCAATGCTCCAGCAGTCTTCATGGAGCTGATGAACCACATCTTCAGGGAGTATCTCGATAAATTCGTCATGGTATTTATTGATGATATTCTCATATACTCACAGACTCCAGAGGACCATGCTACACACTTGAGGATAGTGCTGCAGATCCTTCAGCAGGAGAAGCTCTATGCAAAATTCTCAAAGTGTGAGTTTTGGCTAGATCAGGTGGCCTTCCTAGGTCACATTGTATCCAAAGAAGGCATTCAAGTTGATCCAGCCAAGATAGAAGCAGTCAGCAACTGGTGTAGACCCAAGAATGCCAGTGAAATCAGAAGCTTCTTAGGCTTGGCAGGATATTACAGAAAATTTGTGGAGAACTTTTCTAGAGTAGCCTCTCCACTCACAGCCTTGACCAGAAAGAACAAGAAGTTTGAATGGTCAGATAAATGCGAGCACAGTTTTCTAGAGCTGAAGAAAAGATTGACTAGTGCTCCCATCCTGACTGTTCCAGAGAGTGACAAGGCCTTTGACATCTACAGTGATGCATCCAAGATGGGCCTTGGAGCTGTCCTCATGCAAGACGGTAAAGTAATAGCATATGCCTCCAGACAGCTCAAGGACTATGAGAAGAATTACCCTACCATGACCTTGAGCTAGCAGCTGTGGTTTTGCACTGAAGCTCTGGAGACACTACCTGTATGGAGTGCAGTGCAGAATCTTCACAGACCATCAGAGTTTGAAGTACTTCTTCACTCAGAAGGATCTGAATATGAGGCAGCGCAGGTGGCTAGAGTTGGTCAAAGATTATGACTGTGAAATCCTCTACCACCCAGGTAAAGCTAATAAAGTGGCAGATGCACTGAGCAGAAAATCCTGTGCCACACTGATGTCCCTATCATCACTGTCTCTACCACTTCAGAAAGAAATAAAGGATTTTGGAGTCGAGGTAATAATTGGGCAACTTTTTGCATTGACTCTAGAGTCAACCCTGCTTGTGGATATACAAAGAAAGCAAAGTCAAGACCCAGAGATCCAGAAGATCAAGCAAGAGATCCAAGAGGCAGAAAATTCAGAGTTTCGAGTATCAGATAATGGCATCCTCTATCTTGGAGACCGCCTTTGCGTCCCCAATGATGAGGAACTAAGAAAGAATATTTTAGAAAGGGCCCACAGTACCCCGTACTCTATGCATCCTGGTTCTACCAAGATGTACCAAGATATAAAGAAGAGGTTCTGGTGGTCTGGACTCAAGTGAGACGTGGCCAGATATATCAGTACCTGCTTGACCTGCCAGAGAGTCAAAGCAGAACACCTGATACCAGGAGGAGTTCTACAACCACTTCCCATTCCAAAGTGGAAGTGGGAAGAGATACCATGGATTTTATCACAGGTCTCCCAAGGACCACCCATGGACACGATGCGATATGGGTGATAGTGGATAGATTGACCAAGTCTGCCCACTTCCTAGCCATCAAGTTATCGCATTCGGTAGAGCAGTTAGCACAGCTGTACGTGAAAGAAGTAATCAGGCTTCACGGAGTTCCGAAGGTGATCGTTTCTGACAGAGATGGGCGGTTCATCTCCCATTTTTGGAGGTGTGTTCAGAACGCCCTAGGCACCAGACTTCAGTTCAGCACAGCTTTCCATCCCCAGACAGATGGACAAACAGAGAGAGTAAATCAGATTTTAGAAGACATGCTCAGGGCTTGTGCGTTGGACTTTAAAGGTAGTTGGTGCAAATTTCTGTGCTTAGCTGAGTTTGCCTACAACAATAGCTATCAGGCCACCATCAGGATGGCACCTTATGAGGCATTATATGGCAGGAAATGTAGATCACCCATATGTTGGCAAGAAGCTGGTGAGAAGAAAGAGATGGAGTCAGGACTAGACAGCCAGACTGAGCTTATAGATGAGACCACTCAGGCTATCCAGACGATCCGCCAGAGGATTGAGACTGCCCAGAGTAGACAGAAAAGTTATGCTGACACACGCCGTAGGCCACTTGAATTCCAAGTTGGAGATTCAGTATTTCTCAAGGTCGCTCCTATGAAGGGAGTGATGAGATTTGGTAAAAAGGGTAAGCTAAGTCCTCGCTACATAGGACCCTACAAGATCATGAGGAGGGTTGGTAAGGTAGCATATGAGTTGGACTTACCAGAGGATATGTCAGCTATCCACAGTACATTCCATGTCTCCATGCTAAAGAAGTGTATTCATGACCCTAGCCAAGTGATTCAGCCTCAGTCAGTACAGATCCAAGAAGATCTTAGTTATGAGAGCAGACCGACACAGATAGTGGACAAAGCAGTTAAAAGATTAAGAAACAGAGAAGTGCCACTAGTGAAGGTCATCTGGCAGAATCAAAAGCATGAAGAGGCTACTTGGGAACGTGAGGACAGCATGAGAGAGAGATATCCAGAATTATTCTAAGTTCGAGGACGAACTTTTCATAAGGTATGGGGGATTGTAACGCCCCAAAATTCCCATTTTTAGTTCTTAAAGTCCTTAGAATTATTTAAAAATGGTTTAGAAATATTCTAGATATTTTTAGGGATTTTTAGAATATTTTTATGGAATTTTTCGAGTCCGTTTATTATATTTAAAAAAGGAAAAACATTTAATGGGCAACAAGGAGTTCGAACCCTGCACCTCCGCGGGAGAGACAAGCGGGCAGACCAGCTGCGCCAATTCGTTTTGTTGATAGAGAATAAGCGAATCAATAGATAAGTTGTAGTTAGGTCAATCCGCCCCATAAGTATAAATAGATAAGTTAAGAGAGGAAATTGGATTTTTGGTTTTCTCTCTTCCTCACCCTAGCCGCGCGAGACAGCCTCCCTTCTCCTCTCTTGGGCGACGCCAACCAACACCAAGGCCAAGGGGGCCGGCCAAGGTTCTCCTCCGAGAGATATTCCTATATTCGGGATCCCCGCGACGAGAGGAACGCGTAGGCGCGAAGAATTCTCCGAGATCTCAAGTTTCTCCCGAGCCCTAGACGTCAATCTTGGTAGTAAGTCCGCTTCCTAGGATTGTGTCAGACTGAAAAAGAAACCTAGTCAAATAGAATATTATGTTTCAAAAATTACTTATATTTTTCAAAATCTCATCTTTTTCAAAATAGTTAGTACTTGCAAAATATGCATAATAGTTATATTTTCCAAAATAGCATTCTATCAAAATTATGCATCTTCCAAAGGTACTTATATTCTTCCGAAAGTACTTGCATTTCTTTTAAAAAGTATCATAATAATTTTCAAAATACTTGTACTTTTCAAAGCGCATAGCATCTTTGTCAAAATTATGCATTTTTCAAAAAAAAAAATGCAATATATCATTCAAAATGCAATGCTTTCAAAATTTTGCACTAAGTATTTTCAAAAAGAAATAAAAGTTTTCATTATTGGTGCAAGTATTTTATTAGAGTTTTTTGATGTATGACAAAGGGGGAGAAGTGTGCTTAAGTTAGAAAAATTTTCCCCCAAGGATAGTAAGTTAGCCCCTTTAAACCAATCTAACTTAAGTTATTGTCAAACATCAAAAAGGGGGAGATTGTTGGTGCAAGTTGCATCAATGATGTTCTCCTTTAAGTGTTTTAATGTTTGACAATACACTTAAGTCAGTGATACAATGAACAGACAAAGGGGAGCAAAGGAGAAGTAACCTAAGTTGAAGAAAAAGTCCTAGTTAACCTAGGTATTGAAACCCTAAGACCTAGCGAAGGGCTGCTAGACACCTAGCGCAGGGATGCTAGGTATCGTAACCCTAAGACCTAGCGAAGGGCTGCTAGGTATCAAAACCCTAAGACCTAGCGAAGGGCTGCTAGGCATAGAAGACCTAGCGAAGGGTTGCTATGCATCTGGCCAAGGAATGTTAGGGAATGAAGACCTGGCGAAGGACTGCTAGGCACTTGGCGAAGGACTGCTAGGGAATGAAGTCTTGGTCCAAGGGACTGAGCAACTTAGCTGAGCGATGACTAAGGACAAGAGTAGAGATGGGTTAGGGTTTGGGCGTCTCGTGGTCCGAAAGTATCGGAAGCTAAGCAAAAGTCCACCCGAAGGGCTGGGTGGCAACCGTCTCCTGAAAGGAGTAGGTGAAGGGCGAGTTCTCAGGGATGATAACTTGCGCCGGTTCGACCTAGGGTTTTGTACAAATTCGAAGTTCGAACCAAGTCCTTAAGGCTAATATTATATGTATATATGCTTTGTGTTTATGTATCTTGCAGGTACCAGGATTGGAAGACAAAGCAAGCAAAAACCAGGGTTGCAGCCTTTGATGGGGGCGTCCCCAGTGTTGGGGGCACCCAGAGCAAGGTATAAAACCCAGTCTTGGGTTTAAACCATGATTGGGGGTGCCCGGAGTAAAGAGGAAAATGCAGTTTTCGTGAAGTAAGCAGAATAGGTGTCAAGGGGGGCGCCCGGAAGGTCCGGGGCGCCCGGGCTGAAACCTATATTTGCTGTTTCAGGTTCGAAATGCAGATAAGCACTCAGGAGGGCTCCCGGGAGGTCCGAGGTGCCCTGGTCAAAGATTTTATCACCTGCGGCGAGGTTGGCGCAAGGATAAGGTTTGACCGAGTTATTAGGGGCACCCCCGACGTCCAGGGCGCCCCCAGGAGTGCTATATAAGGGGCTTCGACCCCTCTGCTTCAAATATAACTGCGAAGTACCATTCCAAGCATTCTGACCAACGACAACGCGCTAGAGACGAGGCTCTATGATCGGGAGGCTCCAGGAGGAAGTGTCCGGCACTTCGGAGGTCCAGATCGGCCGAGCTTCAGACTTTGTCTTGTTGGTTTGCTTTTAGTTTATTCCGCACTTAATTTTATTTATCTTTTGATTGTAAACTTGCACTGTAAGTCAGGTTTCTCCGCCTCCGGAAAGTCCGGGAAGGAGACCAATAGTGGATGGGCGTTCCCGTGCATAGGCCTTGGATGTACTGACCCTGGGGGGTCGGGAACCAAGTAAAAATCCCGCTATGTCCCTGTCTTGTTTTTTTGTATTTACATTTTCGCTGTGCTACTAATATTCTAAGTCTAGAACGATCCAAGTTTTCAACCAAAGATTTACGGTCGATATTCACCCCCCTATCGATGGCACCGGTCCTACAATGTTGTGCTATTAAACCATTATCAGGTTCTTCCATGAACTGATTCATAGTCTCTAGAACTTCTTGTTCCTTAAGAACATATTGTATCTTAAGATGTCATATTTTATAGTTATCCCCATATAATCTCTCTCCCTTATTCAGTTCAACTATGATGTTCTTAGTTGTCATGATCTTATCATAAATAAACACATTATTTATTGACTCAGTGTAATTTATATGCATGTACTTTATGATTGACTCATTGTAAATTAGAATTAGTTTACAAAATCAAGTGGTAACTACGTTTCACTTATCATTCGTATAATCCAATCTAATCAACATTGATCAATTCTATTACACACATCCCATCAAATGAACTAATCATTTGTATTAATGAACTAATCATTATATAAACTAATCATTAAATGAACTAATCATTTGTAAGAAAGAAATAATCATTTATAATAATGAACTAATCATATGTAAGAATGAACTAATCATTAAATGAACTAATCATTTGTAAGAATTTGTTAACATATAACATGACTTTTTTCATAAAATAGCACTGTTTGTACATAACAACAGTCTATACTGTTGGTGCTTAGATGGCTATAGAGGGGGGGGGGGGGTGAATGTAGCCAGACACTAAACTACTTGCTCTTTTAGAGATTTCTACGTGATCAGATTAGTAGCAGCGGAAGCAAACAACACAAACAGGAATATGCAGAAATGAAAAGCAAACCAAATCGCTAACACGGTGATGTACAAGGTTCGGGGATAACTTGCCCCTACTCCTTGGCGTGCCCGTAAGGTGGGCGATCCCTTGATCGTCGGCAGATCAAGCCCCGGAAATTCGGATAGATAAATCCTCCTTCTCGGTGGAGAACCCTCTCCACACAATGTCTCAACAGATATGAGATTAAAGTACAGAGACAGCAACAAGAAAGCTTACAGAGCACTTCGGACAGAGGAAACTCAAGAACTCTACACTGAGCTCCACCCAGCACAAACCTCACGCAAAAACTCCCAGCTCTTCGTGTCTGCTCGTTGATGGACTTGCCAAGCCCTTTTCGTCTTCCAAGCACTCAACTCTCTAAAGAGTCAAAGTATCAGAGTGTATCCTCAAGCTTTTTGACTCACAGTGATTGCCAAAGGATAATCAAGTGTTGCTGCAACAGAGAACTCCCCTTTCTCATCATCGCTAGCCAACACTTAACCCAGCTGCCCAATGTCAGGTCACACACGCTCCTCTGCAGCTCTCAGCTGCTCATCTGTAACTGCCCAGCTACCCTGTCCTCTCCTGGACTCCCTGAGCTCTCCTCAGCTGAGCCCCAGTCAGCTCCCAGCCATTGCCAGCAGCGCCTGTTGTAACCTGCGATGGAAAACTGCCAAACCTGATGTAGCAAAAGACACCAGTTGACTCTCCTTGAGTGTTTGAATCCTTCTTGTCTAACCTGCACACTGATCAGAGGCTTAGAAAATTAGTATCAAACAACATCAGCAGTGTATCAGAGGAAATCAGATTGTGATCAGAACTCTGACAGCACATTTTGAATTAAAGTTCAGCTTCTGATTGGTCACCCGACCGATCAGAGAGGACCATGATCAATCACCGGACCGATCAGGATAGGCCCAAACCGATCAGGCTCTAGCCTGATCGGTCCACAGTGAGAAACCAAGAATCGCGGGATTCTTGTGATCGATCACCCTGACTGATCACAGATCGTGGATCGGTCACCGGACCGAACTACAGCAGTGCTGGGATTCCCAGCCTTCGCAGGCCAAACCTCACTGATCGGTCACCAGACCGATCAGGTTGTGGGCTGATCAGTCTGGGGACCGATCAGGGCACTCCCTGACCGATCAGGCTCCACCCTGATCGGTCATAATGAGGAACTCACGATGTTTGATTGATCATCCTGACCGATCATAATTCTTCACCGAAGGGCTCTGAGATCCCTCTGATCGTTCACAAGAACGATCAGGAGGTCTCCATGATCGGTCACCAGACCGATCAGGAGCCACACAGAAGCCAACCAATGTTTCTGTTCTCTCCCTGATCGGTCACCAGACCGATCAACATTATCTGGATCGATCACCAGACCGATCGACAATAGGAGTTCGTGTCAATCTCCCTGATCGGTCAGACCGATCCAGCCAAGACAAATTCCACCCTAAGTCAAGAGAACGGGCTCCCAGCCTTCTCTGACTCGTGCTCAGCCCCCCGGACCAAGACTCCGTGCCCAGCTTCACTCACCGAGACATCACCTAGTCCCATTAGGTGTGCCTAGTCCCACTAGGTCTTTTCTCATGCCAGCGTACGATCTCCCAGATCCACCTAGACTTCACCTAGTACCACTAGGTGTGCCTAGTCCCACTATGTCTTTTCCAATGCCAGCGTACGATCTCCCAGATCCACCTGGACTTCACCTAGTCCCACTAGGTGTGCCTAGTCCCACTAGGTCTTTTCCGATGCCAGCGTACGATCTCCCAGATCCACCTGGACTTCACCTAGTCCCACTAGGTGTGCCTAGTCCCACTAGGTCTTTTCCCATTCCAGCATGCGATCTCCCGATTCACCTGGACTTCACCTAGTCCCACTAGGTGTGCCTAATCCCACTAAGTCTTTTTCCCATGCCAGCGTGCGATCTCTCGATCCACCTGGACTTAATCTGAATTCATTCAACTAAACTTAAATCGTTATCAACACCAAAACAACAATTGGGCCAAACTGCATCAACAATCTACCCCTTTTTGTTGTTTGACAATCCGATTTAAGTTTAGGTATTAGATCAAATGAAGTCCATTCAATTATATTAAGGGAATCAAGATCCTCCCCCTACAATATCACGTTTAGGTATTAGATCAATTGAAGTCCATTCAATTATCGTAAGGGAATCAAGATCATCCCCCTACAATATCACAACCCTAAACTTAATCAACCATTCTCTCCCCCTTTGTCAAACATCGAAAAGGGTATGGTAATTATGTTTAAATATACCTCCCCCTTAAGCGAGGGTCATTCCCCAAACCCAAAATAATTAAAGGTTAATCTTGAATTGGACATGAAAACATATACAGAATAATATCATGGTCAAACATGTATATGTTTCATATGACAAGTAGTAATGTAGCTTCATCAGACTGATGATTGATATAGAAAAATTTCTGATTTATCTATGAACGATCAATTTTCAGAAAAATTTCTATAATTCTGATTCGTTCAAGATCAGACTGCATTAACAATTGAAATTTCATAACAGGGGTGTAGACTTCATCAACAGTTGATATTTCAGAAAAATTTCTGAACCATGGTTTGGGTCGCTCGACTGAAAATTATTTCTCACCAAGGAGCAAGAGATCAAGAGACATGATTCAAACAACCCGTTCATATGAATTTCAAAAATTTTCAATACGGGTTTGTATCAAATCAGTATTAAATTTGTTCCAAGTATGGTGAGTATATTCCAATCGTAATCGGTTTGTATTAGTATGATCAAGTAATCTGATACAATTTGGTGAAATGGGATTGGATTGAGGAGTTTTTGACCCAATCAGGGAGTTCCCTGATCTTATCGGTCACCAGACCGATCAGAGGGATCCCTGATCGGTCGGTGGACCGATCAGGTTTGACACAGAAAGTTTTCTGAAACTGATCAGTTTCAGAAATAGATTTGTTTCAATTCTAAACCCTAATACAATCAGGTTTAATCCATTTGATCCTAATCATGGGGTCCCTTAACCAAAATGAATATTTCCATATCAAAGAAAATCATTTCCAATATAACTTTGAGAGTAAAGCCCATACATACAAGGTTTAAGTCATGATTAAAAAACATGTGATGAGCTAGATGTTGGGGATACATGTATATATATATCCTAAGTCCTAGAATCTTGTTTTAGATTGATACAAAGAAATCACTAGATCATAGAACTTAAGCATTGAGTCCTTGTGAGATTTTTATAATGATTAGCACAAGCTATGTGTTCATTTTGTTCTTAACCAAACTTTGCATGCCATAGATTAATGTTAATCACAAAAACAGTAAGATCATGGCATACTCAACTAAGTTTATCTCCAAAATATTAAGTAACACCTAAGCCTAAGATATATCATTAAAAAAACTGCAATTCTAGATTTTCAGTAACCCATAAATTGCAACAATAAAACTAATCATCCTAAGCCATCCATGGTAAGAACAAGTTATGTGTCAACCTAAACCATTCATGTGATAAATTTTCAAAACTTGTTGATCCATTGGAACTAGTGTAACCTTGTGCATGGATAACAATTTTCCTACTGCTCACAAATATAAATGAAGACAACCCAAAATTCATGTATCTACAATGTGTAGGGAATTCAAGTTCTCAATTGATTTAAATCTAATCACCTACATTGTGGACATGGTCATCCATTAATTTGAGGAAATGGTAAGCACATCCCTAACTAGGAATGACCATGTTTGTGGAGCACCAAATATCAACCACCCATGTTGATAGATACTCCCCCTCAATCAAAGCTATACAATTCTAAAGATATATGTTTTGGGTACCCAAATTTTGGGACCTAAAGCATCAACAATGAGGGACTTGGGCACCCATGCCTTAGTCAATTTCCTTCTAACCTTTTGAACCCTAGAATTATTTCGTGATCTAAAATGGGTTCTAGTTATTAATGATATGACACTAGGTTCTTTAGGTTGGTAACCTAAACTAACCTTGTTGTAAGCCGCCTTTTGTGAGTTTAAGATCATATCTAGGGTTTTGGAGTTTGTTGAAAATTTCTCAATAATATTCTTGAGATTTTCAATTTCACCCTTCAAACCCTTATTTTCATCCTCAAAATTTTTAACATGCAAGTCATCAACTACCTCATCCTTAGAGGTTTTCAATTCCTCTACTTCTAATCTTAATGATTTAATCTTATTCTTATATTTTTTTGAGTAGACTAGTTAAGCATGCTATTGTTCTCCAACACTTGTCTAACTCGGGAGAGATTACCTCTTCATCATCCGAAGATGATGAAGGCGCGGTTGAGGAGCTCCTTGATTTGTTATCACTTTCTTCTCTCGAGTGCTCTAGTGCCATGTGACAGTAAGTCTTCTCCTCCCCTTTTTCCATCTTCTTCTTCTTATTCTTCTTGTTGTCACCTGCCACTAAAGCAAACCCTTTCTCCTTTGGGCTTTGGTTAGCGATCTCGTGTAGTTCCATTTCACAAAATAGATCTTCTAACTTAACAAAGGAATGATCCTTGGAAACCTTGTAGGCATCCACCATGGATGACCACAAGGCATTCCTAGGGAAAGCTTTGAGCACATACCTTACAAGGTCTCGGTTTTCTACCTTTTCATTGATGGAGTGTAGACCATTGAGTATCTCTTTAAACCGGCCATAGAGTATACTTACAGTTTCATCCTCTTCCATGGATAGATTTTGGAGTTGGCTGAGAAGGAGGTCCTTCTTGGCTGTCCGGGTGTCTTGAGTTCCTTCATGGAGCTCAATGAGTTTGCTCCATAGGTCTTTAGCACTTGTGAATGGACCAACTTTGATTAGTTGGTCCTTGGTTATTCCACATTGCAAGATAATCACCGCCTTCGCATCGGCTTCTCCTTTGCGAGTTTGCTCAGCCGACCAACATGAGAACTCTAGATCTTTTCCCTCATCATCCTTTGGAGGGGAGAAACCTTCCTTCACAGCGAACCATGTGTTGATGTTCATCTTGAGATAATACTCCATCTTTGACCTCCAATATTGAAAATCAGTGTCGTCGAAGAATGGAGGTCGGCTGGTGCTAAACCCTTCTCTCAAAGCCATCGTCGTTGTAAGCTCTCGGATGTTAAGCCGTTTGAACAGAGCCCCAAGCTCTGATACCACTTGTTGGTGCTTGGATGACTATAGAGGGGGGGGGGGTGAATGTTGTTGGGTTTTTCGGGCCGCGAAAACCGCCTTTTCGTGTCACGGAAACCCCGAGAACCCAAAGCCATGGATCTCGTGCGAAGAAAAAATTCCGAAACGAAAAATCACGTATTCATTTCATGCTCAAAACTCGATCTACTCCTAGATCTAAAGAGGGATAAATCATTTTTACCTTTGGTGCGTGCCCCGCTTAATCCCGCTCGCTCCTTTTGGATGTCGGATCTCTAGGACGTCAAGTGCCGTCCCTCTAGAAGTATCCACGCGAACAAAGTGGATGGAGGAAACCCTTTAGGTGTGCTAGCACCTTTCAAGGGTTCGGCCAAGAGGAGAAGAAGAAGAAGAGCACCAACACTTGGAGGAGGAAGAAGAGAAGACACACAATGAGAAAAATGGAACAAAACCTTGTTTTGTTCTCTCATTGTGGCCGGCCACATAATGGCCATTAATGGCCATTAAGTGGCCTGCCATAACCCCCTTTCAATTTGAATTCAAATTCAAATGGGGGGGGGTTACAACCTTTGGAGATGATGTGGAGCATCATCATTGGTCAAATACCAAGCCAAGTCATCACTTGGTCAAGTCAAGGTGAGGTGGCCTTTTGGTTAAGTCAAACTTGCCTTTTATGAACTTTCCATATTTAGTCAAGTCAAACGTGACTCCATTTCTTCTCCCATGTCAAGTCTAACTTGAAGTGGAACCAAGTCAAGTCAAACTTGATTTGGATTTGGGTCAAGTCAAACTTGCCTTTTATGGACTTTCCATATTTAGTCAAGTCAAACTTGACTCCATTTCTTCTCCCATGTCAAGTCTAACTTGAAGTGGAACCAAGTCAAGTCAAACTTGATTTGGATTTGGGTCAAGTCAAACTTGCCTTTTATGGACTTTCCATATTTAGCCAAGTCAAACTTGACTTCAATTTTTCTCCATCTATTTGTTCTTTGCGTGTGACCCTATAGGTTCTTGTAACGTTGGCAATGCTTCTAACCTCTTAGAAACATAAGCAATGAGCGGTATCTAGCAACACATCATTGCTACCCAAGTTACAAGAATATTGAGATCCAACATCACTAATGTGACTACTAAGTATGACTTTCATAATATGTGACAATGTCCTTCTATCGTCGATATCTAGATTGATCTTCTATGAAGCATAGACCGTGTCATCCTCCAATCAATCTATGTGTCTTGAACTCCAAGTAGACTCACTATAATCAAATAAACTCAATATCTCATATTGCCTTATTTGGGCATGGCCATGCACTTAGTGATCTCACTCTATCAAGACTATGATATCTCTCCCGTCATATAGGAGGGATAGATCCCATCTACATCACTCACATCCCTCCGCATAATTTGTTACATACCCAGTAATCGCCTTTATAGTCCACCCAGTTACGGGTGACGTTTGACGAAACCAAAGTACATAACTCCTTATGTAGGGAACTATGGTGACGTCAGGTCTATGGACTAATAGTCATACTAATAGTCACATGAGAAAGTATATGACACTCATATAACGATCCATGATACTTTCTCATGGTGAGTCATTCAGTATACATTCTCCAATGCATACTCATGTGTCAACTTGATATCTCATATCCATGACTTGTGAGATCAAGTCATCGTGTTGACCTACATGCTAGTCTCTATGCATTAACATTGTCCCTGAATGTTAATACTTGACTAGGAATAATTAAGAGTAGTGTTTCTCTATATCATCTTACTATCGATTCAACCAATCAATTGATATAAATATGAACCTACTACCAAGGACGTTATTACACTTAGTTATTTGGCACCAATACAAGTAAGTATAATAACCATAATCAAATGCCTTTATATATATATATGAAATATGATACAATGAGTCCATACAACAACCATCACATGATTGGCTCTAGGGCTCTCACTAACAATCTCCCACTAGAACTAGTGCCAATCACTGTAGTATCTAATACCCAATGACCTAGTGTGACCATCATGCTTGGTCTGTGCCAAAGCCTTGGTCAAGGGATCTGCAATGTTAGCCTCTGTGGGTACTCTGCATATCTTCACATCTCCTCGATCGATGATCTCTCGAATGAGATGGAAACGCCGTAGTATGTGTTTGGTCCGCTGGTGTGACCGAGGTTCCTTAGCCTGCGCAATAGCTCCATTGTTGTCACAATAGAGCTGTACTGGGTCAGCTATGCTAGGAACCACTCCAAGCTCAGTAATGAACTTGCGGATCCAAACTGCCTCCTTTGCTGCCTCAGATGCAGCAATGTACTCAGCTTCTGTTGTAGAATCAGCAACTGTATCCTGCTTTGAACTCTTCCAGCTAACAGCGCCACCATTTAAGCAAAACACGAACCCTGACTGCGATCTGTAGTCATCCTAGTCAGTTTGGAAGCTTGCATCACTGTAACCGTTTACAGTTAGCTCCTCTTCGCCTCCAAATATCAAGAAATATTCTTTAGTCCTTCTCAAGTACTTAAGAATATTCTTGACTGCTATCCAGTGACGTTCACCTGGATCGGACTGGTATCTGCTCGTCATGCTCAAAGCATACGAGACATCAGGACGAGTACATAACATGGCGTACATGATAGATCCTATGGCTGAGGCATAAGGGATCTTGCTCATGCGGTCTCTCTCCTCTCTAGAAGAGGGACCTTGAGTCTTCGAAAGACTCACGCCATGTGACACTGGCAGATTTCCCTTCTTGGAATTCTGCATGGCAAACCGTTGCAAAACGGTATCAATGTATGTACTCTGACTTAGGCCAAGCAATCTCTTAGATCTATCTCTATAGATCTTTATGCCTAGAATATAGGCTACTTCACCTAAGTCTTTCATTGAGAAGGAATTCCCCAACCAAGTCTTTACAGACTGTAGTGAAGGAATGTCATTCCCAATGAGTAGTATGTCATCTACATACAAAACAAGGAAGACAACTGTGCTCCTACTAACCCTTTTGTAGACACAAGGTTCATCTTCATTCTTGATGAAACCAAACTGTTTGATTGCATCATCGAATCGAAGATTCCAGCTTCGAGAAGCTTACTTTAGTCCTTAAAGGGACTTATGCAGCTTGCATACTCTACAGTATGCTTTGGATCTACAAAACCCTCAGGTTGTGTCATGTACACTTCCTCGAGGAGGTTTCCATTCAGAAACGCAGTTTTGACGTCCATCTGCCAGATCTCATAATCGTGGTATGCTGCAATAGCAAGCAAGATCCTAATGGACTTGAACATCGCGACTGGAGAAAAAGTTTCATCATAGTCAATACCATGAATTTGCTTGAAACCTTTAGCTACTAGTCTACCCTTATAGGTATGTACAAGTCCATCCATGTCAGTCTTTCTCTTAAAGACCCACTTACACCCAATGGGTTTGACCCCTTCAGGTGGATCAACCAAAGTCCATACTTGGTTGGTGTACATGGAATCCATCTCGGATCTCATGGCCTCTAGCCATTTCTCAGAATCTGGGCTCATCACAGCTTCCTGATAGGAGGTAGGCTCGTTCTCAACGAGCATAACGTCATCATGGTCAGACAAGAGAAATGAGTATCTCTCAGGCTGACGACGTACCCTATCAGACCTGCGAAGAGGTAGGTCTACATGAACAGGTTGTTGTTCCACAGCTTCTTGTGCAACAACCTCATCAACCATCAAGGCTTCAGTGCTATTGTCCATGTCTTGAACTTCTTCAAGACTGAACGTACTCCCACTAGCCTTTCTAGAAACAAAGTCCCTTTCTAGAAATACTCCAGTCTTAGCAACAAACACTTTGTGCTGACTAGGAATGTAGAAGTAGTATCCCTTCGTTTCCTTGGGATACCCTATGAAATAACACTTATCAGATTTGGGTCCCAGTTTGTCTGAGACTTGACGTCGTACGTAAGCCTCACAACCCCAAACCCTCATGAAAGACATCTTGGGACTCCTCCCTGTCCATATCGTATATGGTGTCTTCATGATAGCCTTTGATGGAACACGGTTTAGTGTGAACGCTGCCGTGTCTAGAGCATATCCCCAAAAGGATATAGGAAGATCTGCGTGACTCATCATAGATCGTACCATATCTAATAAGGTACGATTCCTTCTTTCGGATACACCATTTCACTGTGGTGTTCTAGGGGGAGTGAGTTGGGATAGAATCCCACACTCAGCTAGGTAGTCACGAAACTCATGGCTCAAGTATTTTCCACCTCGATCTGATCGAAGTATCTTAATACTCTTGCCAAGTTGGTTCTGTACTTCATTTCTGAATTCTTTGAACTTTTCAAAAGATTCTGACTTATGTGTCATCAAATACACATAGCCATATCTACTGAAGTCATCAGTAAATGTGATGAAGTACCTGTAACCACCTCTGGCAGCGACATTGAAAGGGCCACATACATCACTATGTATGAGTCCTAACAAGTCTGTCGCTCTTTCGCTATGTCCACTAAAGGGAGTCTTAGTCATCTTGCCTAGAAGGCATGACTCGCATGTCTCATATGACTCAAAATCAAATGAGTCCAGCAAACCATCCTTATGGAGCTGGGACAAGCGACTCTCATTTATGTGGCCTAAGCGACAGTGCCAGAGATAGGTTGGGTTCAACTCATTTGATCTCAACCTCTTGGTATTCACGTTATAGATAGGGCTCTCTAAGTCTAGAATATAGAGGCCATTCATCAGATGTGCGCTACAATAGAACATATCCTTTAAATAAACAGAACAACATTTGTCCTTTATTATGAATGAAAAACCTTTGTTATCTAAACATGAAACTGAAATGATATTCTTTGTTAGTACAGGTACATAACAACAGTTATTCAATTCCAGTACAAGCCCAGAGGGTAGAGATAGAAAGTAAGTCCCTATAGCAACAGCAGCAACCCTTGCTCCATTGCCTACTCGTAGGTCCACCTCGCCCTTGGCCAATGCCCTGCTATTTCTCAGCGCCTGCACATTAGTACAAATGTGAGAAGCACACCCAGTATCTAATACCCATGATGTAGAAATAGAAAGGTTGACTTCTATAACATTTATACCTGAAGTAGAAGTCTCACTTCTCTTCTTCTTCAGATCTTCCAGGTATACCTTGCAGTTCCGCTTCCAATGCCCAGTCTTACCGCAGTGGAAGCAGGTAGCATCCTTAGCAACCCCACCTTTAGGTTTGAGTGTTGAAGAGCTGGCTTTGCCCTTGGTTTGGGTCTTACCCTTACCTTTGGGCTTCCACTTGCCCTTACCCTTGCCCTTTTGTACCATTAGGACGGTACTGGACTTGGCAGTGGTGAGATTAGGCTCAGCAGTTCTTAACATGTTGAGTATCTCGGGCAGTGGTTTGTCTAATTCGTTCATGTTGTAGTTCATGACGAATTGACGGTAACTCACCGGCAACGATTGCAGGATCAGATCGGTAGCCAGCTCTTGGCCCAAAGGGAACCCCAACCTCTCGAGGTTCTCGACGTACCCAATCATTTGGAGTGCGTGAGTTCCTACAGGGGTTCCCTCTTTCATCTTGCATGAAAAGAGGGCCTGAGTCACTTCAAACCTCTCATGCCTTGCCTGCCCTTGATATAGTTGCTTGAGATGGCCAATCATATCAAAAGCATTCATTTTCTCGTGTTGCTTCTGAAGCTCAGGAGACATACAGCATAGCATTAGGCATGACACGTCTAACGCGTCATCTAGATGCTTCTGATGAGCATCTCTAACACTACGAGCGGCAGAGGCTGGTGGTGCATCAGGAACTGCTTGCTCCAGAACGTACAGCTTACGTTCCTGCGTGAGGACTATCCTCAGATTCCTGTACCAGTCCAGGAAATTAGCTCCTAGGAGCTTGTCCTTCTCAAGAACAGATCGTAGAGAGAGAGTGTTCGTGTTTGACATGGTAATCTACAACATAAAATGCAGAAAATAAATATCCACCATTGTATCATATTTTATTTATCATTTAACTAGGCCTTTAATTAAATGATGCTCCCACTGAATTATAGGGCTTTGGTAGAATCGAGTCATAGATGTGGTAAAACCACACTACTAGATCCACACCAACTAACTATAATTCTCGTAGGTCAAGATCCACATCATACTACGCCTTGAGTTAGCTTTGGCTAAATCGCCCAAGACTTAGTATGATCGGTAGGTACTAATTACCAATTACATCTCTATGCAACTCTTGTTTATAGGATCAAGAATTAACATTTATGAATAATCTTGAGTTAGCTTTGGCTAAATCGCCCAAGACTATTGATAAATGCGATCTTGTCCTACCTTTCCAACTATTGGAGTATGCCTATAGTTAGGCTCGATCCAATTGAGCTAACTAGTTACTCAATCTAATTGAGCTCAATCTAACCCAAGCGTGATAGGCGGGACCAAGGTTGTCCCTCCGCATCCCACCACGATTAAATGCATTGCTCTGCTTTGGCAGATTCAACAATCGCATATGATCGTGGTAGTGATGGGTATCAAGGCTCGTTAGGCATATACGAGTTGATTTCGATTTAGATCTAATCTAATCGATGATGTGCATCGTATTTAGGCATTTATTAAATCTAATTTAACCTAAATGTGTATTAGGTGCACATCAAGATGTGGTTCCCACATTACATGTGCATCACATACACTCATGTATATTCTATTCTATACTAACATGCATCACATACATATAAGCAAAAATAAAATATACAAGAAAATTAAAGTGTGATTAGTCATGGCCCTACTAAGATCTTCTCAAGCCAATGAGAAGATCCTTTGGTTAACCTAGGGTCTAGGCAGCAGCTTCTCCAAGCTCCTCCTTCCAAAACCCCATGTGTTGTCGGCTTGCTTCCCACGAGTCCGTCTTCTCCAGAATTTCCTTCATCTTCAATTTTGTACATTACAAAAATTTATACTCGAGTTACATTCGAGTCTTAAACAAATTTTAACAGAAATAATAAATAAATGGCCGACACGCAGGTCGCAATCACAATACAACACACACAACACAAATAACGGCATGCAGGCCGTAATATGAATTACACACATATTTTAATCTAATTAAAATAGGGTCTTGGGCCATGACCATCACACTACTGTACATAATTCAAAATTATGTATTTTACAGAAATTTATCTAATTTTTCTATCTATTTTACGAATTTTATGAGTCACAACTCCATGGCGGTCCCGTTAAGCGGGTTTCGGGCACAATCACGTGACAAGGCCCCTTGCGGGGTTAGGGGCGGCGCCCCTACTCACGAAATTAATTTCGTGAGTGTCGTATCATGATCTAACAGTGCCTAACCCGCTGTCTCAAAATCTATTTGGGCAAAACTTGCCGTTTCGGAGAAGTTTTTCTCGGTGGTCGAAGTGTACAAGTGCTTCGCACTCATTGCTTCGCCTCTACGAGAAAAATACTCATAAAATCCTAAAAATTAGAAAAATTATAGAATCATAAACTACTCTAAATTTTGTATCCCATACAAAAAAAATAAATACGTGCTTCGCACGTGGCTCTGATACCACTGTTGGGTTTTTCGGGTCGCGAAAACCGCCTTTTCGCGTCGCGGAAACCTCGAGAACCCAAAGCCATGGATCTCGTGCGAAGAAAAAATTCCGAAACGAAAAATCACGTATTCATTTCATGCTCAAAACTCGATCTACTCCTAGATCTAAAGAGGGATAAACCATTTTTACCTTTGGTGCGTGCCCCGCTTAATCCCGCTCGCTCCTTTTGGATGTCGGATCTCTAGGACGTCAAGTGCCGTCCCTCTAGAAGTATCCACGCGAACAAAGTGGATGGAGGAAACCCTTTAGGTGTGCTAGCACCTTTCAAGGGTTCGGCCAAGAGGAGAAGAAGAAGAAGAGCACCAACACTTGGAGGAGGAAGAAGAGAAGACACACAATGAGAAAAATGGAACAAAATCTTGTTTTGTTCTCTCATTGTGGCCGGCCACATAATAGCCATTAATGGCCATTAAGTGGCCGGCCATAATGGCCATTAATGGCCATTAAGTGGCCGGCCATAATGGCCATTAATGGCCATTAAGTGGCCTGCCATAACCCCCTTTCAATTTGAATTCAAATTCAAATGGGGGGGGGGGTTACAACCTTTGGAGATGATGTGGAGCATCATCATTGGTCAAATACCAAGCCAAGTCATCACTTGGTCAAGTCAAGGTGAGGTGGCCTTGTGGTCAAGTCAAACTTGCCTTTTATGGACTTTCCATATTTAGTCAAGTCAAACTTGACTCCATTTCTTCTCCCATGTCAAGTCTAACTTGAAGTGGAACCAAGTCAAGTCAAACTTGATTTGGATTTGGGTCAAGTCAAACTTGCCTTTTATGGACTTTCCATATTTAGTCAAGTCAAACTTGACTCCATTTCTTCTCCCATGTCCAGTCTAACTTGAAGTGGAACCAAGTCAAGTCAAACTTGATTTGGATTTGGGTCAAGTCAAACTTGCCTTTTATGGACTTTCCATATTTAGCCAAGTCAAACTTGACTTCATTTTTTCTCCATCTATTTGTTCTTTGCGTGTGACCCTATAGGTTCTTGTAACGTTGGCAATGCTTCTAACCTCTTAGAAACATAAGCAATGAGCGGTATCTAGCAACACATCATTGCTACCCAAGTTACAAGAATGTTGAGATCCAACATCACCAATGTGACTACTAATTATGACTTTCATAATATGTGACAATGTCCTTCTATCGTCGATATCTAGATTGATCTTCTATGAAGCATGGACCGTGTCACCCTCCAATCAATCTATGTGTCTTGAACTCCAAGTAGACTCACTATAATCAAATAAGCTCAATATCTCATATTGCCTTATTTGGGCATGGTCATGCACTTAGTGATCTCACTCTATCAAGACTATGATATCTCTCCCGTCATATAGGAGGGATAGATCCCATCTACCTCACTCATAGATATGAACCTACTACCAAGGACGTTATTACACTTAGTTATTTAGCACCAATACAAGTAAGTATAATAACCATAATCAAATGCCTTTATATATATATATATGAAATATGATACAATGAGTCCATACAACAACCATCACATGATTGGCTCTAGGGCTCTCACTAACAAATGTAGCCAGACACTAAACTACTTGCTCTTTTAGAGATTTCTGCGTGATCAGATTAGTAGCAGCGGAAGCAAACATCACAAACAAAAATATGCAGAAATGAAAAGCAAACCAAATCGATAACACGGATATGTACAAGGTTTGGGGATAACTTGCCCCTACTCCTTGGCGTGCCCGTAAGGTGGGCGATCTCTTGATCGTCGGCAGATCAAGCCCCAAAAATCTGGATAGATAAATCCTCATTCTCGGTGAGAAACCTCTCCACACAATGTCTCAATAGATATGAGATTAAAGCACAGAGACAGCAACAAGAAAGCTTACAGAGCACTTCGGACAGAGAAAACTCAAGAACTCTACACTGAGCTCCACCCAGCACAAACCTCACGCAAGAACTCCCAGCTCTTCATGTCTGTTCGTTGATGGACTCGCCAAGCCCTTTTCCTCTTCCAAGCGCTCAACTCTCTCAAGAGTCAAAGTAGCAGAATGTATCCTCAAGCTTTTTGACTCACAGTGATTGCCAAAGGATGATCAAGTGTTGCTGCAACAGAGAACTCCCCTTTCTCTTCATCGCCACCCAACACTTAACCCAGCTGCCCAACGCCAGGTGTAACGACCCGACCCCTTGGCCCCTTGGGCGGCCCAACTAGCGGCCCACTTGGCGACCCTCTGGCGGTCCCATGGGTGGCCCAACTGGCGGCCCATTTGGCGACCCCTTATGTCATCAACCGACGACCATTGGTCGTGCCGTTACTCACAAGTACTTTCCACCCCTGGCCAGTGGATTTTTGCCTTCCTCAGGATTCGAACTCTAGACCTCCAGGCTAAGTACTAGAGTTTATGAATCCTGATACCAATTGAGTAGCTCACTTGGTGACCCCCAATGGTCGTCGGTTGACGACATAAGGGGTCACCAAGTGAGCTACTCAATTGGTATCAGGATTCATAAACTCTAGTACTTAGCCTGGAGGTCTAGAGTTCGAATCCTGAGGAAGGCAAAAATCCACTGGCCAGGGGTGGGAAGTTCTTGTGAGTAACGACACGGCCGAGGTCGCCAAAGGGGCCGCCAAATAGAGATTTGGCCGTCGGAGGGGCTGCCAAATAGAGATTTAGCCGCCAAAGGGGCCGAGGGGCCGGGGTCGTTACAATATACAGCTCAATTGGTATCAGGATTCATAAACTTTAGTACTTATCCTGGAGGTTTAGAGTTCGAATCCTGAGGAAGGCAAAAATCCACTGGCCAGGGGTGGGAAGTACTTGTGAGTAACGGCACGGCCAATGGTCGTCGGTTGACGACATAAGGGGTCGCCAAATGGGCCGCCAGTTGGGCCGCCCATGGGACCGCCAGTTGGGCCGCCAAGTGGGCCGCCAGTTGGGCCGCCCAAGGGGCCGAGGGGCCGGGTCGTTACAATAAAAGGCGCCTTTTTATTGTAACGACCCGACCCCTTGGCCCCTTGGGCGGCTCAACTAGCGGCCCACTTGGCGGCCCTCGGCCCCTTGGGCGGCCAAATCCTATTTGGCGGCCCCTTCGGCGACCTCTTGGGCGGTCGTTACTCACAAGTACTTCCCACCCCTGGCCAGTGGATTTTTGCCTTTCTCAGGATTCAAACTCTAGACCTCCAGGATAAGTACTAGAGTTTATGAATCCTGATACCAATTGAGCTGTAGCTCAATTGGTATCAGGATTCATAAACTCTAGTACTTATCCTGGAGGTCTAGAGTTCGAATCCTGAGAAAGGCAAAAATCCACTGGCCAGGGGTGGGAAGTACTTGTGAGTAACGACCGCCCAAGAGGTCGCCAAAGGGGCCGCCAAATGAGATTTGGCCGCCCAAGGGGCTGAGGGTCGCCAAGTGGGCCGCTAGTTGGGCCGCCCAAGGGGCCAAGGGGTCGGGTCATTACAATATACAGCTCAATTGGTATCAGGATTCATAAACTCTAGTACTTATCCTGGAGGTCTAGAGTTCGAATCCTGAGGAAGGCAAAAATCCACTAGCCAGGGGTGGAAAGACCTAGTGAGTAACGACACGGTTGTTAGTCGTCGACATCGATTGTTGGTCGACGATATAGTTGGGCCGCCAAATGTTGATTTGGCTGCCAGGTTGTTGGGCCCGAGGGGCCAAGTTGTTGGGCCCGAGAGGCCAAGTTGTTGGGCCGCCAAATATTGATTTGGCCGCCAAAGAGGTTGAGAGACCGTGTCGTTACAATAAAAAGGCGCCTTTTTTATGTAGCGGCCCCGCCTCTATGGTCCCCGCAGGCAACCCTCTAGGCCGACGACCCTACGGTCTTCCCACCCCTGGCAGTGAGTTTTTGCCTTCCCAAGGATTCGAACCCTTGACCTCCAGGACAAGTACAATAGTTCCTGAATCCTGGTACCAATTGAGCTATAGCTCAATTGGTACCAGGATTCAGGAACTATTGTACTTGTCCTGGAGGTCAAGGGTTCGAATCCTGGGGAAGGCAAAAACTCACTGCCAGGGGTGGGAAGACCGTAGGGTCGTCGGCCTAGAGGGTTGCCTGCGGGGACCATAGAGGCGGGGCCGCTACACCAGGTCACAGACGTACCTCTGCAGCTCCCAGCTACTCATCTGCAACTTCCCAGCTACCCTAACCTCTCCTGGACTCCCTGAGCTCTCCTCAGCCGAGCCCCAGGTCAGCTCCCAGCCGTTGCCAGCAGCGCCCGTTGTAACCTGCGATGGAAAACTGCCAAACCTAATGTAGCAAGAGACACCAGTTGACTCTCCTTGAGTGTTTGAATCCTTCCTGTCTAACCTGCACACTGATTAGAGGCTTAGCAAATGGGTATCAAACAACATCAGTAGTGTATCAGAGGAAATCAGATCGTGATCAGAACTCTGACAGCGCATTTTGAATTAAAGTTCAGCTTCTGATCGGTCACCCGACCGATCAGAGAGGACCCTGATCGGTCACCGGACCGATCAGGATAGGCCCAGACCAATCAGGCTCCAGCCTGATCGGTCTATAGTGAGAAACCAAGAATCGCGGGATTCTTGTGATCGATCACCCTGACCGATCACAGATCGTGGATCGGTCACCGGACCGATCCATAGCAGTGCTGGGATTCCCAGCCTTTGTAGGCCAAACCTCACTGATCGGTCACCAGACCAATCAGGTTGTGGCCTGATCGGTCTGGGGACCGATCAGGGCACTCCATGATCGATCAGGCTCTAGCCTGATCGATCATAATGAGGAACTCGCGATGTTTGATCGATCATCCTGACCGATCATAATTCTTCACCGAAGGGCTCTGAGATCCCTCTGATCGTTCACCAGAACGATCAGGAGGTCTCCCTAATCGGTCACCAGACCGATCAGGAGCCACACAGAAGCCAACCAATGTTTCTGTTCTCTCCCTGATCGGTCACAAGACCGATCAGCATTATCTGAATCGGTCACCAGACCGATCCACAACAGGAGTTCGTGCCAATCTCCCTGATCGGTCACCAGACCGATCCAGCCAAGACAAATTCCACCCTAAGTCAAGAGAACGGGCTCCCAGCCTTCTCTGATTCATGCTCAGTCCCCCGGACCAAGACTTCGTGCCCAGCTTCACTGACTGGGACTTCACCTAGTTCCACTAGGTGTGCCTAGTCCCACTAGGTCTTTTCTCATGCCAGCGTACGATCTCCCAGATCCACCTGGACTTCACCTAGTCCCACTAAGTGTGCCTAGTCCCACTAGGACTTTTCCCATGCCAGCGTATGATCTCCCTGATCCACCTGGACTTCACCTAGTACCACTAGGTGTGCCTAGTGCCACTAGGTCTTTTCCTATGCCAGCGTGCGATCTCTCGATCCACCTGGACTTCACCTAGTCCCACTAGGTGTGCCTAGTCCCACTAGGTCTTTTCCCATGCCAGTGTGCAATCTCCCGATCCTCCTGGACTTAATCTGAATTTATTCAACTAAACTTAAATCGTTGTCAACACCAAAATCACAATCGGGCCAGACTGCATCAACATATACCCCATAACTTTCATAAACTAAATGGGTCAATACTGTTCATACATAATGACAATAACAATAAATAAACTTTAACAAATTAAATATGCTAATATCACTGTCACTAGGACAAACACTAGTGCAGTTGTTAACATAATTCATTTTATCTTAGACTTTGCTCTATCTCCTCAATCGCCTCCCCCAGCTCATTCTGTCACACATTAAGACAGTCATCGTGTATATTATGCTTGGCATGTGTATTTGAAAAATAATTTTGCCAGTACCAAACTGGCAATCCAGTAACAAAACTAGTTCATTTCAATTCACATATATGCATAGAACACATAGAATGATAAGCCAATATGAAAAATAAATTTTTTTTATTTGAGGAACTCCAGTTGATTAATACATTGGACCGATCGATTTGGAAATTAGATCTCAAGTATTAGCTTATTCTTTTGTCCTTATTAGAACTGATCTAATTGGATATCTTATTGTTATTATTTAATTTTAAGCCCATTTACGTTTAAGTCAAACATATTGATCAAACCAATTAGACTGGTTATAATTTAAACCAAATTGGTATGGTTAAACCAACCAATGGTTTAACTAGACCCAACCTAATTGGACCAAACTGATCTGATTAAACCAATAAGTGGTTTGAACCAAAATCCGATATGATTGGACCAAACTAATCTGATTAAACCAACTAATGGTTTGACCCAAGTCTAATTGGATAGATTGGTTCAAATTAATTGAACCAGAGTTAAAAATAACTTCTATCACAGCTCTATGGTTCTATCTTTTTCAATGGGGCATCTTTCTGCCCTTTTCTTTTTTTTTTAATTTTTGTTTGATTTAAATAAATCAAACTTTTTCTCGCAAAATCGAAACATGCATGACACATAGTCACGAGTTCCCGACGACTACGTTGGATTCTCACCCGGCAAGAGAAGAACACGACGGAGACAAACTCCGGCCGCAACATCGAACAGGGGCTAAGAAGTGATCAATATACAGAGGTAAAGTCATGCTTTTACAATCTAATGCTCTGACACCATTGTTGATATTTCTAAAGCATGAACTACAGAAATAAATTCTATAAATCTAAACACATACAATGATCTGCACTTGGAGAAGAAATCAGAAGACTTTGCCATCCGAAGAACGATTACGAACGAATCGAAAAGCTCTTCATATGTTCACAAACCAAATCCCTCTTCTGTAATTAAACGAACCAATCTTGAATGTTCTTCTCAATAACCCCTTCTTCATCATGTGCACTCAGAC
>JAGFNQ010001224.1:42210-157394 GCA_024364735.1 Boesenbergia rotunda | reverse complement strand
AAGTTTAAAGTACTTCTTCACTCAGAAGGACCTGAATATGAGGCAGCGCAGGTGGCTAGAGTGGGTCAAAGATTATGACTGTGAAATCCTCTACCACCCAGGTAAAGCTAATAAAGTGGCAGATGCACTGAGCAGAAAACCCTGTGCAGCACTGATGTCTCTATCATCACTATCTCCACCACTTCAGGAAGAGATAAAGGATTTTGGAGTCGAGGTAATAATTGGGCAACTTTCTGCATTGACTCTAGAGTCAACCCTGCTTGTGGATATACAAAGAAAGCAAAGTCAAGACCCAGAGATCCAGAAGATCAAGCAGGAGATCCAAGAGGCAGAAAATTCAGAGTTTCGAGTATCAGACAGTGGCATCCTCTACCTTGGAGACCGCCTTTGCGTCCCCAATGATGAGGAACTAAGAAAGAATATTTTAGAAGAGGCCCACAGTACCCCGTACTCTATGCATCCTGGTTCTACCAAGATGTACCAAGATTTAAAGAAGAGGTTCTGGTGATCTGGGCTCAAGCGAGACGTGGCCAGATATATCAGTACCTGCTTGACCTGCCAGAGAGTCAAGGCAGAGCACCAGAGACCAGGAGGAGTTCTACAGCCACTTCCCATTCCAGAGTGGAAGTGGGAAGAAATATCCATGGACTTTATCACAGGTCTTCCAAGAACCACCCATGGACACGATGCAATATGGGTGATAGTGGACAGATTGACCAAGTCTGCCCACTTCCTAGCCATCAAGTTATCGCATTCAGTAGAGCAGTTAGCATAGCTGTACGTGAAGGAAGTAATCAGACTTCACGGAGTTCCGAAGTCGATCGTTTCTGACAGAGATGGGCGGTTCATCTCCCATTTTTGGAGGTGTGTTCAGGACGCCCTAGGCACCAGACTTCAGTTCAGCACAGCTTTCCATCCCCAGACAGATGGACAAACAGAGAGAGTAAATCAGATTTTAGAAGACATGCTCAGGGCTTGTGCGTTGGACTTTAAAGGCAGTTGGTGCAAATTTCTGTGCTTAGCTGAGTTTGCATACAACAATAGCTATCAGGCCACCATCAGGATGACACCTTATGAGGCATTGTATGGCAGGAAATGCAGATCACCCATATGTTGGCAAGAAGCTGGTGAGAAGAAAGAGATGGAGTCAGGACTAGGCGGCCAGACTGAGCTTATAGATGAGACCACTCAGGCTATCCAGACGATCCGCCAGAGGATTGAGACTGCCCAGAGTAGACAGAAAAGTTATGCTGACACACGGCGTAGGCCACTGGAATTTCAAGTTGGAGATTCAGTATTTCTCAAGGTCGCCCCTATGAAGGGAGTGATGAGATTTGGCAAAAAGGGCAAGCTGAGTCCTCGCTACATAGGACCCTACAAGATTATAAAGAGAGTTGGGAAGGTAGCCTATGAGCTAGACTTGCCAGAGGATATGTCAGCTATCCACAGCACATTTCATGTCTCCATGCTAAAGAAGTGCATTCACGACCCTAGCCAAGTAATTCAGCCTCAGTCAGTACAGATCCAAGAAGATCTTAGCTATGAGAGCAGACCGACACAGATAGTGGACAAAGCAGTTAAAAGATTAAGAAACAAAGAAGTGCCACTAGTGAAGGTCATCTGGCAGAATCAAAAGCATGAGGAGGCTACTTGGGAACGTGAGGACAGCATGAGAGAAAGATATCCAGAATTATTCTAAGTTCGAGGACGAACTTTTCATAAGGTATGGGGGATTGTAACGCCCGAAAATTCTCGAAACTAATTTTAGAAATATCTTAGAATTTATGGATATTTTTATAGAATTTTTCCGTAAACGAAAGTGGCAAAAAGGGGTGAAAAGAGAAAAACACGTAGGTGGGATTTGATCCCTAGACCTAGGCCGTGAGAGAAGAGTGGGCGGACCAGCTGGGCTGGATCATTTCGTTGATATGATTTAAGCGAAACAATAGATAGGGTGTAATTAGTTCAATTCGCCCCATAAGTATAAATAGATGATTAAAGAGAGAAATTTTATTTCTCTCAACTAAACCCTCTTTCTCGCCCAAACCAGCCGCACGCCGCCCCTCTCCCCTCCTCCTCTCTTGGGCGAAAACATACCAAGCCCTAGGGCTCTCCTCCGAGAGATTTTTCGATATTCGGAATCCCCACGACGAGAGGAACGCGTGAGCGCGAAGAAATCTCCGAGACTCCGAGTTTCTCCGGAACCTCCGACGCCGTTCTTGGTTGTAAGTCCAAGATATCAATGTAAGTACTGCTCACCTGCGGTAAGAGGCGGTTTTTCCGTAAGTTTTTCCCGTTAGAAAGTTAAAAATGCGATTTTTTCATTAGATTGTGATTTATGCATGTAACCCTAGTTTAATTCATGCTTGTATGAGTTAATTAATTACCCTATATGAGTTTAGGGTCTAAGAAAGCGATAAGAAAAGAAAAGAAGATAAAGATAAGAAAAGAAAAGGCCAAGGCCTTAAGAAATCCCCAAAAGTCAAGACTTAGGGATTTTAGCACACAAGGTGCTCGTTAAAATGCCAAGGCATTTAAAGATAAGAAAGAAAAGAAAGAAAAGCTATTTTATTTTCTAAGGCCAGTACCCGGCGTCCAAGGGCGTCGTTAAAGAAATCCAGGTGTCCAATTCCAAGGTCTTGGCCCTGGTAGACCAAGGTCTGCTCTATTAGGATTGGTGGCTCGCTACCCCAACCTTTTAGGGAACGCGCATAAGATGGTACTTACGTCTTAAGTGGATCCAAGTGATTATTATTTTCAAGTATATGCTTTAGCAAAGTTTTCTAAAGTTTAAAGAAGTTTTCAAAAGTTAAAGAAAGATTTAAAGTTAAAGAATTGCTAAAGTTTCAAATTAAGCCAAGAAAAGTGAGTTAAGACTTATTCGTGCTTGAGTATGCATGTTTTGAGTTATACATGTTTAGTTTAGTTTTCTTTCAAGCATAAAAAGTATCTCATGTGATTTCACATTGTTTAAAAAGCATGTTTGCACAATTTTGAGATTTTATGAGCTAGATAGTACTTACTAAGCTTTTTGCTTATTAGTTGCATTTCCTCTTACTGCAGATAAAGGTAAAGGCAAGCGATTCTGAAGGAAGGCGACGAGGCGGTGCTGAGCAAAGTGTGTGTGGTGGCTGACCTTGGAGAGGTCCTTGGGACAAGATGAATAAAAGACTCAAACACAATTGTTATAGAGTCTTATTTTAAGTTATCTTATATAGAATTTATCCAAGTAATTGCGTTTTAGATATTTTGCATGTCTTAAGATCACAAGTAGAGATTCCATGTCATTTCATTTAGCATACATAACCTTATGATTGTATTGGTTGAGTAGAAGTGTGAGTAGTTTGAAATATTGATACTTTATTGGAGTTATTAATGCATGTGCCAAGATAGTACTAGTTTCCCTCTTGAATTAAGTTCTATTGCTCAATTATGCTTAGAAAAGTTGCATTCATATTCCATAATGTTTTAGTGATGTTATAGAACCTTGGGGAATGAGTTTAAATGGTTAGAAGTTAAGTTTGGTACAAACTCTAGCATAAAAGTTTAAATAGATTTTCATGACTTGCTAAATCTCGTAAAAGTCCTAATTTCGAATTTATGAAGTTGTTTTGATTGGCTAAAATGTTTAGGAAACTAATATAGAGTATAGAAATGGGGTTGTGTCTTTGTATGGCTTGAAACTATATGTTTGGTGGACTTTTGAAACAGAGTTTCGAATCTGAAATTCAGATTTTCAGGCGTGCCAGTCGACTGGTTCAGTATCAGTCGACTGGCCTATCGAACAGCAGCTTCTGTTCGATGCACCAGTCGACTGCCAAGAGGCCAGTCGACTGGTGCCGCGCCCAGAAATTTTCCGCGGTCGATACCAGTCGACTGGCCAGATCGCAGTCGACTGGTACCACTGCAGAGAAGTCCTATAGAAAAGAAAAGAAGTGTGCTATTGTATCATGCATGACTAATAAAGTTAGAATATCATTCTTAGATAGATTAAAAAGAAAAAAAAAGATTTTCGCATTTTTAGTCGTGCATTAGAGTCAAGAAGTAGACAAAAGTAACGATCCGTCTAAGGTAGAGAAGGCGGGTCGCTACAATATGGACGTGATTAGAGGAATTGCAGGAATGATATTTAAATCAACTGATTTCATAAGAAATTAAATGAGATTTTGTTCAAGTTGATGGTTCCAACTTAGGAATTCTGCTAATACGTAACAGATGCTAAGAGGGATGTGTTGCAGTGAGCAGTAAGGAAGGTGAAAAGAGCTAAAAAAAACACAAATAAATAAATAAATAAATAAGTGAGAAGGAAGAGAATGCACAATAAACACAATCTTGGGATTGAGCAATGTTAATCAATAAAGGAGCCATAGGATGCATTTTTGAGGCATATGTTTAAAACATGCGGTGGCAGATAGCTCATCCATGTTCTTATTTACTTTATTAATGATCAATAGGCATTGAGTTTATAGTGGATCAGTTATTTCATGTAACTTTTTCACATTTTTTGTAATTTTTATATTAAATGATTATTTTACTGATTTCAATCCTGCTAGCAAAGACAAGTCTTTAGCCAAGTCCATCTCAATTCTTTATTTTTTTTAACAAGATCTTCCTATAGAGAGATGTTTCTATTTAACCAAATATAATCATTGTTAATCTAAGGATCAGTTCAAAGCATTTCTAGTTTTTTGTTCACTTCTATCATACATGCTGCTTGTCCTTATTTGCTGATCACAATGGCGATTGGTTTTTTTTTTCTTTCTAGCTCATGATGCTTGTATATTTATCTTGACAAGTATTGCTCGTCTAGGTATATGTTTGAAAACATATGAAACTCTACTTACTCAGCCAATGCCTGATTGAGAAACTATAGTTTAGTAGATTTGCATATCTAATTTTCTTGAAGGAAAAATAATTCTTCTCCTGTCTCATAATCATTTATTTTTGCACCAATATGGTAAATTTAGAAGCCTATCAAAATCTAATGGAGGATATGTCATTGGATGATGCAGGTTGGAGAAAATGAGCCATTTATTTATGAACTTTTATCTAGTTTATCCATTACTGTTGCAGATCTTCAGCCTCATCAGGTTCACTCATTCTATGAATCTGTAAGCAATTTATCCTTCCCTCATAACTTCTTTCGTATGACTCATACAATCTGCTTGCAATTGTCAGTTCGCGAAATCTACCTTGTGTTTCTTGGTATTTTTCCGTATTCTTAAATGGTGGGTTGCTGTTGATTTTCTTCTATTGGCATGGACTTATGTGGCTCAATAATTCATGTTAATTTTTTTTCTTAAAAAAATAGTTTCTGAAGTAAAAAAATAATACTCAGCTATGCTTCATAGATTGTTATGTTCCTGCGACTGTGATTCTTTTGCCTTACAGATCTTGAAGGAAAACAAAGAAAAAAAGGATGCTGAGTTTAATGAAAGATTTAAGCACAGTGAGTGTTCTATTCATTAACTATAGCATGCGAATAGATTTCAGAAATAAGTGGGTCGATATTGAGTGTTTTTCTTCCTTAAACGATGTTTCGAAAGGCCTCACTTTTTTCATGTGTAATGCATTTGTGTTCTTTGTATGTATAGGACCACCAAAAGCCCTTGACGAGGATGAGACAGAGTTTTTAGATAATTTGGCCACGGTGAGCATGACCAAAATGTTCCCTTCTATGTATGGTGGTGTGTTTCTCTTTTACAGAATGGAACTCTTACTAACAATATTTTATTATGAAATTTATCCCCTTTCACATTGAGTTAATATGATTCCTTTGTTACTTCATCAATCATTACATGTCCTCTCTCTCATGTTTTGTATCCTAATATCTAAATGTTAGTTGATTATTATGGATCAAATAGTTAATAGCTTTAGTTGCTTAATTTCTCAGAATGTAGAAGCTATTGAAAGTTTGCTTTCCAGATTTTCTGCAACAGGACAAATCAGTTCCACTCTATATTTATTTATGATGCTATCCTTCTCTTCTTTAAGGTTGCCACTAATCTCTTTTTCGCACTTCAGTCCAGGAGAGAATACGAAAAGCAAATCGCACTTGAAGAAGCTGAAGAGCTTCACAGTTTTCATGTAAATATTACCTTTACCAATGATCTTTTTTCTTCCTTTCTCATAATTGCTACATATGAGGATTTTTATTTAATACTCAAATACTAACACATGGTGATATAAGTAATATTCATGTTTTTCTATTTTTCTACCAATGCATTTGCATGTTTATAGTCTAGTTCAACCATGGATGAGAGGAAGTCCTACGTAACTGAAATCAGTCTTGAGGTTGTAAAGAATTGAGAGCTTTAGTAGTCCTAACAATAAGTATTTTGCAATCAATAAGACGATATTATGATTGTGACTTTTTTTAGGACAATCGGTGGTTTCTTCCAAATTGAAAAGCATTCATTAAACAATCGGTGGTTTCTTCCTTATAATTGCAAGTGCTGATACATGCATATCTTTTTTGTTTGTTTGTTTGTTAGTTTGTTATTTTTGTTATTTGTTGATACATATCTTCATGGATCATTTTTTATTGGACATATGCATTTAATAGAATAACTAATTAGAGTGTTTGTTCTCTTTTTTCCAGCTGCAGGGACTTGTTCGTGATCATGTTCGAAGACCATTAATTTGACCTTCCAAGCTATAATTTTTGTGATTTGAACTTCATTGTAAGTTTAGTTGGGTCAGAATTATATATAATTTGAACTCTTGTAATTTGGGTCAGAAGATACTTTAGTGGGTTCGTCTGTAGAAAGGTTTTTGGACAGAAGATACTTTTGTGGTTTCGTCTGTAGAAAGATTGTGGTGGATCTTTATTGTAAATATGTTGATGATGTTTGATATATATAGTTTTTGTTTCGAGGTTAAATTATTGCCTTTTAATTGAAAATATAATGGTGAATTCGTTATAAACGACAACAGTGAATATAATAAAAGACAACACAGTCATAAACTGTTGTCGAATATAATAAAAGACAACGGTGAATTCGATATACGACAACAGTTAAACACTTTAAAACTCATCTAAACGACAACAGTGAAAACCCTAAACGACAACAGTGATAAACTGTTGTTATTGATATACGACAACGGTTATAAAACTGTTGTCGAATATAATAAAAGACAACAGTAAAAAACTGTTGTGAAAATGTTGTCGAATGTGATATACGACAACAGTGGAAAACTGTTGTCAAACTGTTGTCGTAGACCAAAACGACAACAGTGATTCACTGTTGTCGTAGACCCCCCCTTTAACAACATGACCTTTAACAACAGTGGTATTTGGCATACGACAACAGTGATTCACTGTTGTTGAATGCATTTTTTCTAGCGTTGAACCTCGGGCAACCGGTCTGATCCCACGGAAGTTTCCCACCGGTCGTATGGGTAAATCGGGAAGCCGCTCACGACGGACGGTCTAGAAAATCAGCGTTCCAGGGTTCGCGCTGTATTTAGAAGAAAAATTCCTACAAAATACACCGTAACTAAAGATCGAATCATGGATACTTGAAATGATATTTAATCGCTCTTCCGTTGTATCGTAGCCCTGAGGGCATTGATCAACACACCGTGAAGGAGTATAGAATGACAGTAGCAAATAAGATAATGAAACATAAATCATTCAAAAATTGAATGTCCCATCAGGTTCTCCTAAAGTAATGTAGATAATATTGTTAAATATCTGTTTAAAAGATTGCCTTCCGACTTCTCTATTGAGTATGTACCCATGCCCATTACAGTTCCACTACAAGAAAAAAGTGAAACAACAACGCTTTTTCTGCGTTGTCGTTAATGCTTAAAAAGCGTTGTTGATGAAGCCGTTGTAGAAAGTATATCTACGACAACGCTTTTTCCGCGTTGTGGTTTGGAGCAAAGACAATGCTTTTTTCGCGTTGTCTATTGGTTTTTAAAAACGTTGTGGTTTGGCACAAAGACAACGCAAAAATCGTGTTGTGTATTGTTACTTAAAAAGCGTTGTCTTTTTAATAGGCAGTGTTTTTCACAATTTATAATATTCACAATTTATAAACATTTTTATTCACAATTGATAATATTCACAATTTACAATATTCACAATTTACAAATATTTTTATTCACAATTGATAATATTCACAATTTACACTGATAATAGTTTACAAAATTCACTTATAATACTCGAAATCTTTTCCTCCTCTTTATAAAACTGATAATTTACACCCCTCTTTACAATTTTCACTTACAATTTACACTGATAATAGTTCTATAAAACTTCATCATTCACAAGTTGTTCTTTGGGACTGCTTGTTAACTCGAAATCTTTCCTCCTCTTTATAGCACCAATAAGGTGCTAGATTCCGTGAGCTAACCTTTTCCACCACAATCATTTGGATTCCAGTAAAACAGAGAATTCAGAATATCTCACAATGATTGATGACACAGATTTAAAAACCAGAAGAAAAAAATACTTACAGCTCTCTTATTTGTAGATAAAGCAGATAGTTCATTATTCGTAGATAAGGTGGATTTTGAATATTGAGTGCCAACCGCGCCAACAATTGCAAAATCCATGAGCAAGAAGAGGCCTTGGTGAATCAGTGACTGGTCGCCAAGGCTGTTACTAGCAAACCTAGGATCAGGAATGGCTGAGCACTAGTCTGCTTGTGAAAAATGAAATCATCTTATTCCAATTTTGATGTCGAAGACCAGGATACATGAAATGAAATGGAATTACCTGATACTCAACATCATACTTAATAGGATCTTTCAAGAAGTATTGGAACTGCCAAGAAAAATGTGAAAATATCACGAACACAAAACCAGAGCAGTTTTCCTACCCCACAAAGAAAGCACACAAATATATATTTTTGGGTTATATCAGGTATTCATTTTCAGAGGATTCCACTGCAACCTCAGATTTTTTTGCTAGGGGAATAGCTCGCTGAGGTGGATAATTCATACCTGAAAATATATTTGCGGGAGAATCAGTCCAAGCAATGCTAGTGCATAGAATGGTTTATCAGCACCAAGGAGGTACGCTGGAACAAGGATAAAAAATGTTACAAGTGGATTCTATATTTAAAATCAATATAAACAAGCAGTCAGAAGGCAATAACAGCATGCTTTTATCTCCACCAAATCTGTCAAAGACTATAAGAAGTTTAAATATCAATTTGATTGATCATTTTATGTTAGTCAGCTATGGCACTGAACAAAATAATCACACTGCAGCATAAGTTGAGAAGCTGGACGACAGAGAAGCAAAAACCCAGAAAAAGGTGATAAAGGAAATAATATTCCCATCTACATGGCACGAGGAAGAGAAGCAAGTTAGAGATATATTCATATGAAAAGATGCTTTTGTGCTAAATCTTTCAATACGGCATTCAACTTACAAAAAAAGTTGTCCTTTTATTAGCTTCCAGAATTACTTTATGCATTTCATACTTGCAAGACTGTGTCTGAGGGATTCTATTGAAACATGGGAAGAAAAAGAGAAGATGAGAAAACTATATATGTACCTATATACCTGCAACTGAGAACTGGGTTATATCTATAGTACCTACGCAAATCCATTTAGCAGTATCCATGCCAAAAGCAATTGGAAGTGACTGTGAGAACAGATGTACAATTATGGACGTCAGTTTAAGCCATACCAATGCTAGGATTATGGAAATATGGGCTATGAGCCAACCTGAAGTCCCAAAGCCATACTTGAATTGCCCAAGAAATCTTGCAGTAGGCGAGTTAGCTTGCTTTCTCGATAGGGAATGAAGTTTTCACCAGCATTAAGAGCGTGCACAGTATTTATAAGTGCAAATAATGACTTGCTAATCTTAGTGTTCTCAGCTAGTTGAAACTATTCATACTAAATAGCGTGCAGTGGTAATCAGGTTGTATACAAAATTTAAATCAGAATAAAACAGTGTATACCTCCACATGTAGCTCAGCTTCACATACTGGCAACAGAGAATATTATTAGGAAAAATAATAAAAAATTAGAATAAAACATTATGACTGGGGTGAGCATACTTGGGTGTTATCAAGAAAGACTGCTTCACATACCTCCATATGTTACAACTACAAAAGAATATAAAGCATACCTAGATGGACTTGTGAGGTAGAGACATGCTCGTTTCAGTTTGTAGCATCTACATGCTCAACTAACAGGTCAACATCTTCCTCCTATATATTACACTGACAGAAGATTACAAAAGCTAAGAAATTTGTATAATACAAAAGGTAAATATCATGCCTGTAACAATATAATATTGCTAAATCAACAGCAATTACCTTCAGATCATCACATAAATCCACAATCCTAAATAAAATCTTGGGATCAATCAAGCTTTCTAAGAATCCTCGAAGAACTAGGTTGGAATTTATTTTCCATAGATGAGCAAGCGTGGTGCTTTTTGAGGGATCTTTTAGAATCACATGAAATAATGTAGAAGATACTTCATACTGGACAAGATTGTAAGTAGTCTGTTTGGAACAATAAAAAATAACCAATTTCATTATTCAGTAAAAAAACACCTTCACAGAAACTCAGGAAATGAAAGAATATCATACGCTAATGTGAGCAACTCCGATAAGTAAAACCTCAGGATACTGACTAAGAGGGAAATCTAATATGACCCTGACCAAACTAGCATGGCCACTTTCGGCAAGCTGGCATAAAATCTCCAACAGATCTAGACAAAACCATGCCTGATTTCCATTCTTGAGATGCTCTAGATCAGCATTTATCTGAAATAATATCAGAACAACAGTTTTGCATGAAGTAACTAAGGAATATGCAAATACAGAACCACAATAGCAATAGCAAATACCAGCTGCCTTGAACAGTGTTTGAATGTGAAAACTTCAGCAGGAGCTGACACAGCATATCTCAAAAAAGAAAGCTGGCCTTCAGCATTCTTCCAAGCAGAGCCACAGATAGCATGGAGTGGGAAAGGATCCTATCAAACGAACTTAACCTTTAGCGTGCTAGTGAAAAGTTTCTTTTATATCCGCGAGCAAAGAGTACCTGACATGCACTTTTATATATGGACATTAAAAGTGAAAATGCAGTCTCATCCGGAATCACAAAGCCCTCGTGATCAAGTTTTTCCATGACAAGTGCCCAATTTGTCTTTGGAGCCTGCATACAAGTTAGGATTAAGAAAATGTTTCTTATATATGATAATTTTTTACCTTTGCAGCACTAGACAAAAGTTAAACTCACTAGTTCCTTAATTGTTTCAACAAGAACATTAACATTCCACGTGTTCAACGGTGAAGAATCACTAGTTATGCAGCTACCAAGAGCTGAACAGAAAGTTGCATGAACATTTAGAGGATCTTCAAGATTGGAATGATTGCAGGCAATTATCCCTATTAGCTTTGAAATTGTCTCTTCGTTGAGTGGTTGGAATTGAGACAGTATCTCTTTACAATGAGTGGTTGGAATTTTCACTAGATACATTCAAACAACCTGAAATTGTTGATGACATTGCTCTCATGTGTCAGCAACGGGGCTGAGAAGAAAAAAGATCTCCCTTTCAGTTGAAGAAGATATAGAATTCTAGTAAAACAATCCATGTGCTTTGAAAGGCCTTCAGTTCGGTAGAGAAACATGACAATATCATGAATTTGCTCAGTGTGCAAAGTGGAGGAAGGATTTGCACATAATTCCTCAATTTTAGCAATGCAAAAATTTTGACCTAACAAACAAAGACGTAGCTCAATCACAAAATAGAAAATTGAGAATAAACATTTGAAATATATGAGAGACGAAGAAAAGGTAGTATTCTTAGATCCGAGTAAACAAACTAACCTCTCATCTTTAAATCTGGATTATTAGAGTCCAATAAAGCAAGCCCAACGCCTATTTTCTCAGCCACTGACATACCCAATGTGTTTGAAATATCTTCAAGGAAACTTTCATTTATTGAAATGCTACTCAAAGCTTCAGAAAGGTTTGTACTGAAATGTGGTTTGTCTAGTAAATATCTCACAACAGCAGAAACCAAATCTTTTTTCAGTGGAGGAATATCTCCACCTTTAACTAAAATTTGATCCAAACACATCTGAAGCAAGAAGGTGTTGCCTTCACTTCCACACTCCACGAGTTGAAAGAAAATTGATAAGGATATATGAGATAAGAGATCATTTGAGTTGGTCAACAAAAACATTTTCGATATTCTTTCTTACTAGATAACAGCGGCCAAGATTGATAAGAATAAGGAGCAGCAAATATATACATATAAGACTCTAGCAAGGTATTCCATTTCAAATCTTCCATCAGGACCTTAATGTCCAGGGAAAAAAAACAAAGAACTAACCGGCATGGTACAAAGAATGGACATCTGCGAAGCAGAAATCAAGAAGGCTAGTCAAGAAGTTTAATTTTAACAGTGTTTTCGAGTTACAACCTCCCCCAGTCGAAAACACGCCAAAGCCTAATCCCTGTGACACCGATCAATTCGCCATGCATATAGAATGAACCCTCGCCCACTCGAGGGAGACGCTACTTGCTGTCTACGACGTTCAAAAAATCGATAAAACAATGCGACAAATGAGCAGGATACGGGTCCAGTTACCTGGAAGAGTTCCCGGCGGGTGGAGTCGAAGTTGAACTCGTTCACGCTCTGCAGCAGGAACCGGATCTGACCAGCGAAGATGAAGGAGGAAAGCATCACGGAAGTGGCGGCAACGGTGGAAGCGGAGGATGGCCGAGCAGCGCTAGGGTTTCCGAGCTAATGGAAGAACCGGGAGAGAGAGAAGGGGAATCGCGGTTTTAGAACAAACAGCAGGAAGAGGCTTTGGCCAGAGACGACCAGATTTATCATTTAGAATTTGCAACCCCTTCTTACCGAACGTCACCAGCAGAAGCTTGAAATCTGACCGCCACAGAGTCAGAACGTCGGCGACTACGAGAGAGAGAGATGGAGAGGGTAGTGGCGAGCGTCGTGATGCTGCCGCTGGGGTTCAGTTTCCACTCGACGGACGAAGAGCTCGTGGAGGATACTTCTTGGTGGTGAGCTAGGAGAAGATGTATGTTCACCAGATCTTCGTGGAGAGGAGAGGACGAGGGAGGTGGCAATGAGGGAGGTGGAGGGAGGTGGCAATGAGGGTTTGGGTTTGGAGCTTGCCAGAAAGGAAAGGAGCGGAGATATTTCGCGGAGAAAAGAAGCGCGGAGAGATTTTTCGCGAGCCGCCGAGGTTTGGCAATGAGCGAGGGATGTGTTTTTTATTTTAGCGGGAAATACGACAACGCTTTTAAAAAACGCTTTTGTAACAGCGTTGTCTTTCATCCGAAACCACAACACTAAGCACATCGCATCATTATAAAACGTTGTCGTTATTAAAAAGTAAAACACATAGACAACGCTTTTCACTAAAAACGTTGTAAAACAAGAAAAGACAATGTTTTTTTAAAAAATGTTGTCGATTGGGCGTTGTTGATTGCAAAAATTCTTGTAGTGTTTGTTAGATTTCCTTGTCTAAACTAATGACTTGTTTCAATTGCATTGCCTTAAATCTTCTTACCATGCTAAAAAAGAATATGTTTTTTATTTGTGAATTTGTTGATTCAAGTAATGTCTACTCTTTCTTTATATGTTGACGCATCTGTGGATTTATATTTGTGTACTCTTTTATACAAGATGGTTTGCCTTTTGTCATTAACTTCACTTTCCAATTTTGGCTAAACTTGTTTGGGATTGGAATAAGGTTTTCGTGGTATTCTTCCTGACCTATACTTGTTAAAGTAGTTCATCTTATAGATCCAAATCTAATCAAAATTAAGATGTGTCAACTTTTCATTTGTTGGCGGCGGCTATCCTGACTAAGAAAGGGGCCACCTGGCCCGACGAAAATTAACTACTGACCACCAAGATAACTAGGGAAAGCGCGTGCAACAGCCGTTCCATCAGCAAGCTGGGTTAGGTCAAGCATTAATTAAGGGAAATTCATCCCACATTGTATGATTTGAGTATACCTCGAGTTGTAAGTAGTTGCGATTGGTCTAAGGACATGTTTTCTTTCGCTTTTGCAGATAAAATTAAAACAGTTAATTAAAAATTCAAAATAGTGAGCATATGCTTGTGATGTTGCAGAATGTATTGTTGTAATATGAAAAAATTTTATTGGATCAACTATCTCATGAGGCGATTAAGATGGTGCAGCGGTAGGGCGATTAGTTACTATTTAAGATATTCATGGTTTGATCTCCAGCTATGGCGTATTTGGAGAAATTTTTTTTCCAAATGATGAGCAAACCCGGGAAGGTTGTGCTTCTAGATCGCCCACCGTGAATACTTTCCGATTTATCCTGATCGTCGATAGAAAATTTTCATTGGATCCGATCGTCCAAGATTGAAAAAACTTTGTTAATCATATTCATTTTGATTAAGATGGTGATTGTGTAGAAAAGGTGACTAGTTACTCTTTATGGAAGTCATTTTGTGTGAATTACTATTACAAGACCACTCCAATTACAGGTGTTATTTTGTCCATGCTCCACACGTTGTGTTGATGGTCTAGTCACAAAGTAACAACCCAGATTTATCGATCTACAACATGTCATCCAGGACTTTACATCGCAGCATCTACGCTACCAGAGTTGCTACAATAAAGATTTAACGTTGTAGTAATTATAGATCTGTAGTTGTTACAATGTGATTACGAAATATGGAGTTTGTGGTGTAGCAACTATCGAACTATAGCTGCTACAATTAACACTTATAGGTACATCAATAGTATGAACATTCGTATGATAAGAGGGTACGTATAATATAGTTGTAAAATTGTAGGGACGAAATCAACATCTCAAGGTACATCAACCACTTTATGAATGAAATCGGCTGACAGTTGTTGGTTTGAAGATTGTCTTGTTGGTCTTCAAAAGATGAGTAACATGTTGTTGGTGGTCTTTTGAAGATCACAAAGACGTTGTAGCTATGACATGAAAAGTTATGACCTATTAAAATCATAGACTTGTAGTTGTAGTAGCTACGAGTTCGTAGTTGCTATAACGTATTAGTGATTTTATATATACCAGCAACACATTCTTAAACTTTAATGCAAATACTAGTAATAACGTTATAGAACTATGAGAGATTATAACGTTTGACTAGGATTAAATCACGGGACACATTATATAAAATTGCGTCTCACTTAAGTTGGAAAACATAATCACGTAGGTTGTTTGGTAAATTGGCTTAGTTATGCAGATAGTATCTCTTGAGTGATAGTGATAAAGAAGTTATGGAAACATTAGTCCTCTTTCTTGGGTGTGAGACCTAAGCTACAACGACACTATTTGCCTCATGCCTTCGAAGAATCTTGAAATCTAAAAAAAACACAAAACAAAAACTCCCAAAGTGAACTGTCAAGACCCTATATAAGTAACACTTTTGTGTCTCACCTAATGTCCCATGACCAATCTTGAAACTTTCATCCTCTGCTCCATTTTGGCTCGTGATATCTTGCCTTCCAACCTACTGAGGAGGCCCTCGTTGCTCCAACTTACATAGTTCGATAGTGGTGACATGTGTGTGCACGTTGCTTCCCTAAAGGAAGAATTCACCAATTTCATAATCGACCTTGTGAAACTTTTTATTAGAAGGTTTCGTAAATGAAGACAGACTGATTCTTTGAGTTTAATACCATAGTTTATTCTTCTTTTGGAAATCAACGTGTAAATCTTCGCTTGGCAGATACCCGTGATAGCTTTCTTCAATCCACTATGGTTATGGCTTTACCTCCCCCTTCCTTTATGATAAATTAGCCATGCTCTATCGACCATCAGCGTTTGTTATCTAACCAACCCCTCCTAATGTTCCATGTAATCACTCTTTATTCATATATACAACGTGGTTATCATTCACACCTTAGTCGGTCATTAGTGTTGTGTTATCTTATTACACATCGGCCATCAACAATATGTGGGATTATTACAAGAAAACCGTCAGGTTTGCATTATCGTAATCATCAACCTCTTGGCCGTGGTTTTCTATGGAACCACCATGTTGCCTTCATAACGAAAGGCGACCTTGTCATCCTTCCTGACGAGAGGTGACCATGTTGCTGGTATTGATGACTCCAAGATATACAACAACTACGGAGTCGATTGCTTAACTATCGGATCAAGAGAAAGAGGTGTCATTGAGTTACAAGTCAACTGAGCAATCCAATAGGTGAAGATGGTTTGAATAAAATGTGAAGGTCGGAAACGACTAAGTTTTTGTGTAGTTGTGTCAATAAAGTCCTATATATGGAATGATACTATCGTAGGTTTGTGGGTCCATGACTCACCTATGGGACGAAATCCGTTGATGGAACTAGGACATTGTAAATAAAATAGCTTGTATAAGTTTTTTTTTCTCTCTCATCATATCATCATTTGTCGTATCGTCGAAATCGATTCAGGATTCCGTCCATGATCGAGTAGCATTCCCTATTGAATGTGTATGCTACAGAATGATTTTTGACAGCCACCTAATGCGGTAATGAGGGTATTCTGGTACACAGAATTATGTATTGCTGGCGTTTGCCAGTTCTGATCATTATATTGGGAGGCCAGCAACACATTGTTCCTAGTATTAATGTTAATATAATGTCAAAATCTGTGTTGCTGTTATGGAGAAGACCAGCAACATATAGTGTCAGATTCGAAACTTGGTGATGAACCATGATTGGCCAAGACGGCTCAAGGCTGGGAGGGGTAGTCGAGCGGGAAACATTTATAATACAATTAGAGTTTTGTCTTTATCGAAATAACCCAAACATTTCCAACCCTCCAATTTGAAATCCCTGTTGTAGTGTCCCACTGTCTTGTGCAATCACCTCTCTCATTGCTGTTCGGTGGTTTTGATGTTGCTACCGTGAGCTATCGTGAGCCCTTTGCATATGCTCCTGGTTAGTTTGGAAGAAGCTCCATTTAGAGTGCTTAATCTATATGTGTTTCTTTTGGGGATAGTTAGGTTCTGTATGTTTGAAATTTTGTGTTGAGCTTGATATTATGTTGCCTTGGCTGTGAGATATTTTGAACATGTATCGATTCTAGGTTATCCTTGGGTTTGTGTTGGGAGATTTAGATATGTGCTTTCCTCCTTGCCCTGAGTGTTGAGGATTACCATGAGTTTGTTCTTAGAGAATTTGAGGGATTAGCTTGATGCCTAATCTAGCATGATTATGATGATTAAGATTGCTACCTATATGGATTACTAGTTGATTTGTTAGTTATTCTTATGTAAATAGCTATCTAATAAGTCCTTTGACACAGGACACTGATTGATTTGAGTTGGACTTCTTGGACGGAGATTCTCGTTTGATACAGACTCTTACTTTAAGATGGGTACCCCTGACTTATCTTTTTAGATACTGTCTTACTATTGTGCATAGTGTGTTATAAATAATAGTAGGTTTATACGCTATACCTACCTTTGTATATTATGATCAGATATCTGTTGTTTACTCTTTTCCAGAACTCCTGTTTAGTTCCATACAGTCTCGATATTTGCTATGACGTACATATGTGCTTAGATATGGTGGTAGGCCACTTTGTATCTGCAGTTGGATTGATTTCTAGATATACCTTGTATGGATACCTAGAGTAGAGTTGTTAGGTCTGGATACATGTGTTAGACATATTCTTTTCCCACCGATGTGTGGTTGAGAACCTGGTTAGTGAGGAGGGTGTTGTTGGCATACTTTACCCTCTAGGTTGCATACTGAGCTGTAGACTCTGTACGATTGCATACTGCGATCATCAACTCTCCTAGGGTTTAAGCCCGTTGCGCAGACAAGTTTCCGGTTTGATTGAGCTATTAGCATGATGCTATGATCATGATGGAGACCATCGGCTCCCCTAAGGTCTGAGCCCGTCCCCAGTCATGTTTGAGGTTGCATATTTGCATCGCCATGAGTGTTGGGCGTCATATTTGCATAGCCACAGGTACTGGGCTACATATTGCATTGCCACAGGTGATGGACATCATATTTGCATAGCCACAGGTGCTGAGCTACATATTGTATCCACCACAGGTGTTAGGCGTCATATTTGCATTGTCACAAGTGTTGGGCTACATATTGCATTGCCACAGGTGCTGGGCATCATATTTGCATAGCCACAGGTGCTGGGCTACATATTGCATCCGCCATAGGTGCTGGGCGTCATATTTGCATAGCCACAGGTGCTGGGCTATATACTTGCATTACCACAGGTGTTGGACATCATATTTGCATAGTCACAGGTGTTGGGCTACATATTACATCCGTCACAGGTGCTAGGAGTCATATTTGCATAGCCACAGGTGCTGGGCTACATACTTGCATTGTCACAGGTGCTGGGCATCATATTTGCATAGCCACGAGTATTGGGCTTCATATGTTGTACGCCACAAGTGGTTGGCTTCTCTATGCAACCATGAGTAGTTGGCTTGTCTGTTTTCTGTTCACCCGACCGCCGGTCTGGTGGTGGCTGAGGTGCGTACAGAACAGATCTTTGCATTGGGTGTATAGGATGCATTGCACCTTTGTTGGTGCTTGTTGAGTTTGAGTGCTATCTATGTTTGACATGCACTTACAGGTGACATACACATTTGGATTGTGTATCATTCTTGAGGTTATATATATAGAGGATTGATTACACCTAACTGCAGGATAGACGGACTCTGGTATGTATTTCACCCTTAGTCTTCAGTTATGCTTTATCCTCTATACTCGAGACTGTATCAGCGTGATTCTTATTGTTATTATAGCTTGCTATGCATATCTATTTTAGTATCCGCTGAGTTTATTTGAACTCACCACCGTTGTCTATATTTTTGTTTCCAGGTTGATTGGTCTCCAGGAGAGCCACAGTTGCCAGTCCCAGGTCCCTACGACTCCCGTGATGGGTGCTTCCGCATAGTTATGTTCCTTTACATCGTATTATTTGGTTTGTATTGGTTTTATGTCGTGGAACTTGTATCGCGTTTCATTTGTCTTGATATTGTACTTTTGAGTCCTCTGATGGACTATGTGTTTGTTGTTTTTGTTGTAAGTCGGACCGGTCCGCAGTCAGGTATGTTTTATTTTGTATTATGATTATGTTATGTCTTGATTTTGAGGTCTGAGACCAAATTATTATTGCGTGTGTTGTTTGTATGTGTAAATTTTCCGCCGGACAGGGGAGGTGCTGTCTGATTTTATATTGGATCAGAGGCTCTTGGGTCTCGGGACGTGATACAAATTGACTTTCAATCCGAGAAACTATAAAATATACTGTGCATGCAGGATGATCACCCGTTTCTAAGCAAAGATTACACTGGTGTTCTTTTAAATATTTCGTAATAGTAAACTCTATTTATCCTCTTGCAATTATTATCCATGTATAGTTTACTCCGACACATATTACTTTAACTCTTATTTTCCTGGAGTCCTTTATTTTGTAAATGAATCGTTTTTTCATAACATACTCAACAAGTACATCTTTAAATTGTTTTAGGGGTTGGGAATTGAATATGTATAAAAGAATCAAAAGATTTTTTTAGTTAGTAATATTGTCATTGAGTGTTGTGAAGAATATGAAAGTTACATATAAAATTTGAAGATCACCAATATAAACTACGATTTATTAGTTACTACAACATGCTGTTGGCCCTTTTAATTAAGATTAAAAATACGTTGTAGTAAGCATCAAATCATAGGTTGCTATAACGTATTGCTGATTTTCAAAATATTAGCAACACGTTATATCAACTACAATTTCATAGATCTCAAATGGGACGCGAATCCTGGGACGCTGAGCTTCTAGACCGTCCACTGCGAGCGCTTCCCGATTTATCCTGGTGGCCGGTGGAAAATTTTCGTGTGGCCAGACCGGTCGCCCGAGATTGATTGGAAAAACTTCATTAACCATTTTTTTTTACAATTTCATAGATGTAATAACTATTATTTATAATGCGATGAGGGACCATAACTTTTGATTTGATTTGATGTATAGGACACATAATATATTAAATGATGTTTGTTGAAAGATTTTCGATGTAATGTATATATGCATCTCCCACTGTTAAATCTTACTTAACAAGCACATCGTTAATTATTTTTTTTTGTTTTTGGTTGGAAATATCTACACATGAATTAAAAGTTTTTTAGTTACTAATACTCCCATTGAATTGACTATAGTGAGAAATATAAAAGTTAAAGCCAGCAATAAAGTTTTTGCTTGTTTCCAAAAAACACCAATTAATTCCAAAATCATTAACATTTAGTAGCTGATTTGCAAAATCAGCAACATATTGTTACTGAAAATCAGCAATACAATGTTGTTGATTTTTTGAAATTAGTATATAGTAAAAATAAATGCAGTTCATCATTTTTTTTATATAAATCGTCAACAGAAGAGATACATGTATAAACAAAGATAACAACCACTTTGTTAGGACATTTCCAAACCAACAACATCATCGGGGAAAAGACATATTCATCTAAGTTGTTTAGTAAATTACAAAAAATATATATTACCTTGCTAACATTAAAATCATCTCCTCCTCTGGTTTTTACGTGTTCAATTCAATCATTTTTTTAGTTCATTATATACCCATCTTCAACAAATGAAAATGCATCTTCGAAGTCACTATATTGATTTATTATGACCGTCGGACCTATTAAATAGTACCTATTATTCCCTGTAAAATCATCCTGCACAAATCTCCTTCAATTTCTGATATACAATTCTGATGTCCTATTTGTCTGGTTGAGTTTATGTATGTTCAAATAATTTTTCGAAACAACTCTCTGGTCAGAAACAACTCTCTAGTCTAAGGTTTGTCATAGAGGCCCCATTGAACTTTTTCCCACAGCAGAGGTTAATCGGATAAATTTTTCTAAACTCCCCACATACTAAGTCAACTTTACATGCAATCCCTACACAAACTTTTCTTTGCATGCAGTCCTTGATGGGATTGACAAGACAGTATGGTGAGTATTATTTGAAGAAAGTTGAGTATAAAAGTTAGAAAATTAAGTATGTAAAGTTGCATCCACCACATCAATAACCTGTGTACTCAATTTTCACTCGTTTATACTCAAGTTTCACTCTTTTATACTCACTTTTCACTGATATATACTCAATTTTCACTCTTTTATACTCAATTCATCAAGGAGTAAATAAAAAAAAAATCTCATATGGGGACTGAATGCAAAGTTTGACTTACCATTAGAGATTTAAAGCCAATTTACCGTTAATCTTTCCCCGGAAAATGACTTCCATTGTTCACCAAAAATGTACCTACAGCGGTTGTCGTTGATCCCTTCGCTTTGTCGCTTTTGACGAGGAACATAGCTTTGCATTTAGGAAGAGTAAAATGGGATTTTTCATACGGCAGATTACGCGTTTTGAATATTTCCAAAATTCTTACTTGATTTGAGAAAAGCGTAAAGTTTATCATGCTCTTTGATAAAACACCGAATAGATAAATAAATAAAGCCACTGCCATTGACTTCATTAATTCATTACATGCATATCATATGTATACATAATATCTCGAGCACTTTATTTAACCCATATTATTTATTATTGGGTGTAAATTATTTAATAGATGCAGAGGCAGTATTAATTAACTAAACATTAAAGTTTTCGGCCCAGTTTTGTTGCTGAAGCCACTCGACGGTGGTCTTGTTAAGCTGGAACGCCTTGGCAAGGATGGCGGCGGGCACGTGCGGCATCGACCCGAACACGGCGTTCGGCACCGTCATCAGCCCCGGCCTTTGGCTGCCGAACGCCGCAGTCCCCACAGCACTGTCATCGCCGGCGACGGTCATCGAGCATGTTAATTATATATATATATATATATATATATATATATATATATATATATATATATATATATATATATATATATATATATATATATATATAATGAAAATATATAAGATATAATTTCTATTTAATTTTAAAGAAAGAATTAGCTTAGCTAGAAATTAACAATGCATGCCTTTTGCTGCCGATATTGAACTGGAAGTGGATGAGCCCCTGGGGGAAGACGAAGACGTCGCCCTTCTGCATCTTCTTGGCGTACAGAGTGTTGCCGACATCGGAGTTGGTGGTGATGAAGCCGACGAAGAGGTAGCCGTCGAGGAGGGTGAAGACTTCGGAGGAGCGGGGGTGGTAGTGGGGCGGGTTGAGGCCGCCGGGAGCGTAGTCGATGCGGGAGATGCTGACGCCCAATGTGTTCAGGCCTGGGATGCGATTCACTCCTACAATCGTAATGTTGGAGCCCAACCAGTTGTCGGTGTTCGCCGGCTGGCCAACGCCGGAGAAGAAGAAGTCATCGGAGGTGACCTGGAGCGGGTCCTTGCATGGGTACCCATTTACGACCACTGCAAAACACCAAAACTATATGTATTAGTATTTTATATATTTTTTCCTCCATATAAATATAATTATAAAATCAACAAAGAAAACAATATATATATATATATATATCTACAGATAGTGAAATTAATTTCCTGATATATCCATATATAACAAACACAAACGTAAAATAATAATTAATTCATAACAAAAATATATATAAGAAAAGAAGTGTGAGTTGTATATATATCATGCATGCATATATACCAGTACTGGCGGAATTGGCAACACAAAAATCTTGAAGAGGTCCTGGGTCAGAGGACGAACAAACAGAACAAATGACAGCAATTGAAGCAGCGATCAGAATAATCTTAGCTGACATTTTTGCTCTCCAAGTTGAGTTCGTGAGATTGAGCTTGAGCATTAACATATTGATCAGTTCCATTTAAATAGAGATGCACATTAGATGAGTACTGTTTTAGCAATATTTTTTTTTTCTTATTCATACGTACCCCTCATTGATTAATTCAAACCATTCAGTCATCGATTACGAAATCACGCATACAAGTGGATGTTGAATTATTGTATTTCGTTATTTTATGGCTGACAAATTATTTTGTGACGTACTGATTTATGACATTAAGAAACAAACACATGGAGTGATCTAGTACTTAAATTGTATTGTGGATTTATTTTATTAATAAGCGTGAGTTTATATGCGTAGAATTCATTGTCGTTGTTGTCCTAATCAGTATCGAAGCATATACTTAACTACTATAATTCAAGAGAAAAATCTAAATATAAAGAAAATTTTTTGTTAATTCAAATCCATTATAATTCAACTCCTAAACCTTAAGATTTTAAACTTAAAATACATATAATATACTCTGTGAACATCTATAATTTTTTATTTTGAATATCGTAAACCAAAAGGGAAGCATAAACCATAGAAGAAAAATCTCCTACCCTCTAAATCCTAAAATTTACAATTTTAAATATATATAATATATTTCAAAAAATAAATAAAAAATAAAATAAAATAATTGTATGCCTAGATTCAATTTAGACATCCCAAATCCACACATATATGCACACTCAATCCGCAATATAACATTTCGGTATATGTCGTTTTGCTAATATTATGATAGAATTAGATTGCAGTCACAACGTATGCATGGCTCTCGGGCACGAACTCACAATGATCCATAATCGAATAACCTACTTGATACGATGACTGGTAAATAGATAGACGTACGTGTTACAATATTACTGCAGACATCACGCTCCCTGACCATGTTTTGCATAGCAGACCAAGCACAGACTAACAACGTGATTAGGGATGATAATTTCTTCAGAATTCAATGATGAATCTGATATCAATAGAGAAGGATATGAAGCGAATTTTCGGATCTGATTATAATAATAAAGTATTCGGGTATGAATATGAAGACGAATATGGTAAAGTCCAATCCATACCATACTTGCTATATATATATATATATATATATAAGTTTGCCCCCACGGGTATGACGTTATTGGTAATGACTCACTTCGGTGATCCTTCATTTTTCGGGTTCGATTCCTCCCTAGTAGAGCGCGTAGTATGCTGGCGGAAGAAATCACCACATGCTGCAGCGTGGTCGGGTCATCGGATACCAATATCATCAGTGGTGAAGTCGTCATGTGTCTTCGTCCCGTGATTTATCCTCGTTGATCGGTGGAGACTCTCGTTGAAGGTTGTGGGGCAAGGCTGATCAGCCAAGCCGATTAGTCGGGCACAAGCATAGATACCCTTTGTAAATCATATATATATATATATATAAGTTTTATTTTTTATTGGGTAAGAAAAACTTTTCTTTTTTTGCGTCTTAGGAAAATATTTTATTTGCCTCTTTATTAGTCATCAATACATATCTCATTTTTTTCATGAGAAAAACTACTCAATCGTGTTAGATTATATAAATTTATTAGCATTTAGGGTATAATAGTTTTTTTTTTCTTTTTTCAATTTTAGAATTTATGATTTCTTAACTTAGTTATATAAAACTTTGTACTCTATGGTCTAAGATACTCATTTGGATTTATCAAGTCGATCATCTTTTTTTTTTCTCTTTCTCAATTTCTACCGATAGAAGGAGCACGAGACATAAGGAGCTGATAAGAATATTGAAATAATTTATTTTTTTAATAAAAAGAGAATGATAGATAGTAATATAGGATGACGAGTGAGATATAGATATCCAATCTTGTGATAGGTATGGAGATAAGTATAAAAGTTAAGAGGGCGCTTGGTAAGCGGGTTTAGAAGGTGGGAATGAGAATAAAATCTATTTCATTCCCATTGATGATGCTTGGTATACGGGAATCGGAATCAAAATAAGGATATGATACCTTTGATTTCATAACCCATCCCCCACTAGGTTATCACCAAACCCATAAACTCCTCAATCAAACTCATTATCATTCCCATTGCCAAATTTATACCAAGCACCCTCTAAATATTTGATGGGTATAAAGATAAGTATAGAGATAGATATAATAAATAAGGATGGATATGAAGAATATAAAATCTTATTTAAATAGTATTCATTGCCAACTAATTTTATATAACAAGTGGATTGGAAGACTCTCCCCTCCTCAGCAACCCAGCAAAACACCTATCCTAGTATCAGACAAAAGCTGATCGATGATAAATGGATGCATAAGTCTTCGAGAAATAAAAAAGGCAGAAAGATATCAAGTAGCAATCTAACAAAGACAATGCAACAAAGAGACTTTGCATGGCGGCTATATAACAGTGGACAGAGAATCATTCATAACAAATTAAACAAGCCATTAAACTAAAAGCAGGCTCTGACAACTATACTAATAAAAGTCAGACTTTGTTATATATATATATATATATATATATATATATATGAGAAATGATTTGACGAGTGAATTTGGGATAGTGAAAATTATAGTAAATGACATACAGTTAATGTGTATATGTTCGATCGTCGATCGGACACCATCGGTGGCCTCTGATTGCCGTCCCGAATCAAACTATATCTTGAGAGGACGGTGAACTTGTCAAGATCGCCGGCAACGATGAACCCATCGAAATCGACTGTCAATGATGCGAGATCGCAATTATGGCGATCCCCGACGAATTCACTGTGCCCCCAGGGTATAGTTTGGTTCGGGGCAACTGGACAAAGTCCACCGGTGGCCTATATATATATATATATATATATATATATATATTATGAGTATGATTTTTATTGCAATGCAGCAACTGGACAAAGTCCATTGAATATATATAATAGTTCGTATGAATTCTTTTCAATTATTTATTGGGAAAATTATCTTAAATTCTCTGCATGTAAACTTAACTTTTTCTTCTGTCCCTGTATTAGAAAAATTTATTTTCACTTCCTACATATAATGTTTCATGAATTTCAACTACAAATTTACCGAATTACCTCTCATTTTTTTTAGATTCAAAAAATCTGAAATCAAGTATAATTCTTTTTAAATTCAACATTCTTTAACTAAAATTCAGTTTATTTTATATCAAATTAAGTATGACCTAATTAATTCATCCTAAGTTAATCAATTAGTATGAACTTTTAATCAATTGGGCTGGTGGAAAAAGAATTTGATAGAACATATACTAAATTCTAATTGAAATATACTGAACTTAGGAAGAATTATACTTATTTTTAGATTTTTTATACATATAAAAAGTGTGATACTTAATTTGATTGAAAATATACTAGATTTTAATTATATGATACTGAATTTATGATGAACTATACCTCATTTTAGACTTTTTGTATCTAAAAATAATAAGAGCAATTAGGTATGAACTCCTAATCAATTGGTCCGGTGGAAAAAGAATTGTGCTCAATTTGATAGAATATATACTAAATTCTAATTGAAATATACTGAATTTAGAAAGAATTATACTTATTTTTTGGTATTTTATACGTACAAAAGGTGTGGTACATAATTTGATTAAAAAATATACAAATTTTAATTATATGATACTAAATTTAGGAGGAACTATACCTCATTTTAGACTTTTTGTACCTAAAAATAATAAGAACAATTATGTATGAACTCCTAATTAATTAGTCCGGTAGAAAAAGAATTGTGTTCAATTTGATAGAACATATACAAAATTCTAATTGAAATATATTGAATTTAGGAAGAATTATACTTCTTTCTAGACTTTTTATACGTATAAAAAGTATGATACTTAATTTGATATAAAATATACTAGATTTTAAGTATGTGATACTGAATTTAAGAGGAACTATACCTTATTTTGGACTTTTTGTACCTAAAAATAATAATAATAAGGATAATTAGGTAAAAAATATTTATTAGGGAGCTGAAACTAATGAAACTTTGTATGTAGGGAATGGAAATGAACTTTTTCTGATGTAGGATTTGAGGATAAAGTTTAAGATTTAATTAGGGATTTAAAGATAATTTACAATTATTTATTATTTTTAAATAATTCCTCTTTCAATTAAGGCGCCGGATATATACTATTATATACTTTCATGTCTTCACGATTGCTTCATGATTAAAAATGAGGTAACCGCGATTGCTTCATGATTAACAACGTAAATCATAAGAAAGTGAAAATCCACTCTAATTATTAGAACAGCTGTGAATGACAGTGATGGACAAGGTTGTGCAACAGTCTACGCTATAATAAATGATTATCCATTGCAGAATATATATGATCATATGTCACTTAATAATGATGGTTGACCAAACGAAGAAAACGAAACGTAAATAGGTCTTTCTGGTAAAATAAAACGAAACAAAACTTTAAGAGCATTTTTTTTTTCAAAAGTTGATAAATTAAAGTTATCTCTTAAACTTTGCTGTGATCACAAAGTGCCAACCAATGGATAAAATTATATATACATAAAATTGTAAATATCCAAATATTTAATTGAATGATGAAAAAAAGGGGGTGTTTGGTATAAATTTGGCAATGAGAATGGTAATGAGTTTGATTGAGGGGTTTATGGGTTTGGTGATAATCTAGTGGGGGTGGGTTATTAAATCAAGGGTATCATCTCCTTATTTTCATTCCGATTCCCGTATACCAAGCATCATTCATGGGAATGAAATAGATTGTATTCCTATTCCCACCTTCTAAACTCGCTTACCAAGCGCCCCCTAAAAATTTTAAATCAGTCCAGGTCATAAAATGGAAAAGATCCTTTGACACCCAACACATTATTTTGCGGTAGAAACTCAACCATACCGTTGAGAGAGTCATTTCAATATATTATAGAAAATGTAATTCTTAAAGAATCAAATTATTAAGGAAAAGATGATTTTATGCTCATCTCAATGTTATTTATAGTCTATTCTCAGATTACGTGAATGGAAATAAATTACTGGATCAACTTATAGCTAACCATCATGTAACTTGGGGGTGAGAGGAGTTTTTTTTTCGAGGGCATATGCCCGTCGATAATTGATGTCTGTCCAATTATAATAAATCTATTATCTTCTAGTTAATTGGAAAACCCGTGAAAATTAGGTTTTCAAGAATCAAAGCTCTTAAGTTTCAATGTGTATATTAAAGATGTAGATCGAACATAATCAAAGCTCTTATATGACAAATAAATGCTTCTCTCAACATTCAATGACACCCTAACATGTAACCAAGTTGTCAACATCAATCCATTTTAAACAGGTGAGAAACCAACGAGCTCAATTCCAACCTCATAGTTTGTTTTTCAATAGAGGAGTGATCCATTCATGGAGTATCTGTTGTACCACTTGGTTACTCTAGCTCTCTTCTTTTACTGCCTAGCCCTTATATATAACATTGTATGATCATCCAATAAATTTCACTTTTGTACGAATGGTAATAACACAATCAATTGACAGAGATGCTGAATATGTATCACGTTTCAAACTTGCTTTAGATGAGTATGTTTTCCTTTAAGATTCAGTGAAGTAGCACTCAATTTTCCTAATACAAGTTCAACAAGTCAGAAACATACCTGCAGAGCCTAAAAGCACAGGCTAGTATCCTATCACCAATTAATGATCAGAAGAATCAGATTATGTCGTGCAACATTTTCTAGAAATAGATTCTTCTAGCAAACTTATGTGGAGTAGGTCATATTGTTGAACAGTAAAAAATTTGTATGTCAGGGATGCAGAAGACTTGAAATCAGTCCACAGAAGAAACACTAGACGTTCCAGAATTTATTGTGCTGTTAAATTGTTTTTCTCAATCATTGTGATATAGTAAAAGCTGAGGCAATATAATGCATTTCAGTCAAAGCTTACCAGAGTACTAATGCAACATTGAGCCAGAAATTACAAGCTTGTAAAAAAAAAGGAAGTGAAACTGTATGGTTAAACAAGAGATGAACAAGAAACTGAGCAATAACATCACTGAATTTTTTGTCGTGGTAATGAATTTAACCTTGCATTTCATATATTCTTAAACCCGTAGAATGTTTCATATTCTTAAATTTTTTTAATTTTAAATCTAATCATTCTCCCCCACCAAGACACCAAGAAGAACTCGGTTCTTCAAAATGACGTCACAAGGACAATAAAACTCACAAAGAGAAGTACTATTAATTAAACTAAAAGATTTAAAGAGAAAGTGATGAGACACTCTTTTAAAGTCTGCAACATTGAACGTTTCCTAAAAACTAGACAAAGTATATTGTATTCCCTAGTTGCTTGATAAAAAGTACGAACTCATAAAATAAGTATCCCACTAATATCAATTTTCCTACTTTGTCACAACTACTTTGAAATAAAACATAATCTTTAAAACATAAAATATAAAATTTTGTATTTTAATAATTCCGAATTAATAATTTTCTACTTATGAACTGCATAAATTTATGTTTAAGCATTTTGCTTTAGTAACAAAATCCAACTTGTCATGTGTCTGAACTTTTATTGTCAACTCAACTGAATATTTATTTTATGATTTGCCAAGTAAACTTTTGATAAATCTTCCTAGTGCTATAATTTCTTTCTTTCTTTTTTTTTTTAAAAAAAATGAATTGTCAACTTTAGCCAACCTACACAAACAAGCTTTTGGTATGCATGTGATTTTGTTCATCTCATGTTGTAGTTCTGTATGTGCATGTGCTCCTGAAACCATCTAAATCCAACCGCCAAACCTAAATATCTTTACCATTATGGTCTAACTACCAAAACCTGCTACAGATGGTAACAAACATCCACCAAGTACATCTATAGTTCCAAAAAAATAACCATACAGGCTGCAGCAATCTTGTCCTTGTTGTTGAAGCTTAGATCCTTCGTGCTTAACGACATGGACAGGTGACACAATCCATGGCGTGATAATATTGAAAGGATATCGTTGGCCTAAATAGCTAGTTACTTAAAATGGATTGTTTTTTTTTCCACCTTGTTTCAATGTGGTATTGGAGTACTAAGCAGTTAGCTAATCAAAATAGAATAGAATTAGCATTAGGTTTGTAGCTTGAGTCATGATAGATATAGCTAGGGATTCTATGTAGGATATATATCACAATGGTTCATAGAAAAGTTAGGTTTATTCCTTCAAATTATCATGAAAATGAGGGGATGGATGATTTGAAGCTAACATGTTTCACAATTGTATCTCTTGTGGACAAGCGGCGTGCTAAAATTAATGCTGCCTCTTTCCTCTATATGACTAATCATTTTAAGATGAATTGATCTATGGCTACTTTCCATAACAAGTAACATACTATGTTACTAATATCAAATCGTAAAAATCATACAAAAAAATCCAAAAAGTCTGATCATCTTCATCAGATGTAAATTATAATTGGAGGTTTAGAGATTCTAGAACTGCTTGTCTAAGTAAGCTAGATTAACCTCCCTGTCCGATGCTTCTTGACTATTCTGCATTGACTAGAACCTTTTTTTTATATATATATATCAGAACATGAATTGTTAAAAAAGTATGCAAAAACATCAGTTCCATTCAATAGCATGCAACTTTAGTAAAAAACCTTAATAAATGGCGCAGTCAATTTAAACCTTCTCAGAGATGTAGAGAAAAATCTACTGAACAAAGATAACCTAGAAAGGACTTTATGTTTTTCAGTAGACAACGCATTTAGAAGGCATCAAGCCATATTACACAGTCCTAAAACTATCATGCTTCTCCATTCTTGGGATGCTAATCGTAATGAAAAATCAGAGAGATCATAGAAAGGCAGAGAAAGGTGCAAATGATAGCAGTCAAAAAGGCAGGGGTGAAACAGTAGGAAGGCAGTAGAGATTCAATCGTAGAAGACAGTAGAGATCCGGTTGGAGAAGACAATAGTAAGCAATGGAAATAGTAGAAAGATAGTCAGAGATTATGATTCTAGGATTTTGATTTCACCTCTATGCTAGCAAACACTTAATCTATATATTTGAAATCTTGTCCTCAATGTTGACTTGTGTAGGTAGTCTATCCTATGTAACCGGGGTGAATTTTTAATACTACACCGGCATATCATTCCTAATCATTACATACTTTCGAAAGAATCATAACTAGAGATCATAACCTAGAGTGGACTCTATCACAAGATCCCACAGCCCTTAATTAACCATTTTTCCTACTATGTGACAACGAATTAAGTTTGATCCATTAACCTATGTGATAGCCTATGGTTCCTCGTGACATACTGGGTTATACTTTCATAGCCGACTCTCCACATCTCAATTTTCTATGGGTCTGAGAATTGGGTTATCCTTTCGGCTCATCCCCAAATCCCCGTGGGATATGAACATTGTGTTTTTGGCATCGAGATCGTTTTAACACGGTAGATTCAGACTATAATTCACATAGAGCTACTCCCTAATCCTAGAATATAATGTTTACCCCATGGACATGGGGATACAGCTAGAAAACATGCTTCAATTCGGTACAATTCAAATCTATAACAAGAGTTTAGAAAACAAGTGTAGAAGAAAGCTTATTCCCATTGTAAGATTTGTTCTCTGGATGCTCCCAATCTTCAATCCAGGTGTTGATGGCAAACAAATGTGTTGTAGATCATCCTCTGGATCCCTCTTGGGCACCTTGGGCACGCTAAATCGAGATTCTCAATCCAATGGGATGAATCCCGTTTTATAAGGGTTGGAAACAGACGCCAGACATAAGCCATGCCAGGTGGCATGGACGCCTGTGTCGGGCGCGAGGACGAACATGGGTCATACTGATTGGCATGGTTGCCTATGTTGCTTACGGTGAGTGGAGCACGGCTTGTGCCGCTAAACATAGGCACCCGCGTCTAGGGTAGGAAGCTCTCCATCTTAATCCGCAACATCCGATTGGATATATTTTGCATCTCATGGTTCAATCCGAGTGAAAATTTATGACATCTCAAAGGTCACTCGGGATACATGTTATAGTAACTACTAACCAGTAGCTGCTACAATACAATTTTCTCTATTGTTGCACCTACTAGTTCGTAGTTGCTACAAAAATATAAGAAAAACTGTGTTGTAGTAGCTATAATAATTGCTACTAACCAGTAGCTACTACACACAATTTTCTCGATTGTAGTAGCTACTGGTTCGTAGCTGCTACAACAACATAAGAAAAATTGTGTTGTAGAAGCTACTGATTAGTTTCGCTGCTACAATAGAGAAAATTTATATTGTAAGATCTATTAGTTAGTAGCTGCTACAAAGTATTTATTGATGAAACTTTGACAAACATAACTTTTGATTCTAGTTGAAGCACATGATGCATAATAAATCAAATTGAAGATCTATGTATATGCTTCGATTTGATATAATATGCGTCTCATGGTTCAATCTGAGTGAAAAGTTATGACATCTCAAATTTTACTCGAGATACACATTGTAGCAGCTATTAACCAGTAGCTGCTTCAATAGAGAAAATTTGTGTTGTAGCAACTGTAAGTACCCCAGATTGATTTTGATGTGGTCAACCAATTTATGTTAGGTCCTAGTGTTTTTAACTCCTTTGTCTAAGTGTGCAAGAGCTTAGGAGCGGAGCAAATCGAGCGTAAGATGCAGTGGACGAGAAGGATTACACGAGGAAGTGAGCCGACGGGCTCGGTGCATTCGAGGGATGCGGAAGCTGTGGAAGAGTACACCGATGGAGCGAGAAGGACGCACGCGACTTCTAAGGGACTAGAATTCGGAAGGAAGGACGCTCAAGGGGCGAAAGGCCGGAGTCGGGTTCAGGTGACTCTAACTCTGATTGGCCAGAAATCATCCAAGAAGATCAGAAATAATGCTGGAGACTGATCAGCAGCTGCTGACCTAAACTAGTTTCGGACGCCCGTATGCATACGGGCGCTCGGGGTATCATGCGCTCGAGCACTAGTCGCCTGAGCACTCGGGCGCCCTTGTGCATACAGGCACCCGAGAGGTTGTTTTATCAACTAAGCTAGCCGTTTGCGATTGTTGCTGTAAAATACGAAACTTTAAGGGGCTTAAAAAAAACCAATGACGTGGTAAATAATTAAATATGGAGGGCTTATTTGCAAAATGACCTTCCATTAATAAATCCTTATTTCCTCTCCCTCTTTGCGCAAAACCGCACGAAGCCCTCAACTCACCTTTTCGCGAAACCGCCGCCGGCGATTCTTCTCTTCTCAACTACGCATCGTCGGCCTCTCCTTTGCCACCTGATATCATTGCGTCTTCCTTTCCTCACTGTGAGCAAGCCGACGCCTCGCCTCACGCGATAGCATCTCCACGCAAAGCAGGTACGGACTGAAGCTTTGCGATTCCGGCTGAGATTTTGCCCCTTTTTTTATTTCCATGGATGGCCAACTTTTAAAGGTGCTCGCTGAATTTGTGTTGGTTTGCCGGAATCGAAGATGTAATATTATTACTTGTTCACTTTGATGTTGGATACTTAGAATATTGATGCTACGGGGTTGAAGGTTGGAAGAGGGCGGTTTTGGGTGATCAGAAATGCGAGCATAGTGTTGGGAAAAATTAAAAGAAGAATGCTTTGTTTGTGTAGTTGGGCAACGATTAAACAGAGGAGAGAAAAAAAAATATATGTATATGGGTTGTGTTGTTGCCGAAGGCAACAGAGAAAATAAAAAAAATAATAATAAAAATAAAAAGAATCAAAGCAAGAGTGTATATATATATATATATGCGGCGTGTGTTATTGTTGGGTATTGAATCGATTACTCGGATTAGGTTTGGGCTAAGTCTAATATGAACCTAATCTTGTAATCCAGGTAACTTGGAATAATTGCGAGTTAATCATTTAAGGTTAATTAAATATAATGGGATAATTAGGGTGCTCCTAATTAATTAGGATAACTCGTTTAGCTAAGTATGATGTAGTATAATAGCTAAATTTATGTCTTTTATTACAAGACCTTGATTGGATAAGATTGGCTGGACGGGAGGTTCTTTTCAGTATTACACATTATTTACGAGGCGGAAACCTTCTAACTTATCTATGTAGATATTTCAGATTTCTATGTATGGTTCCCTGCATGGATAGGAGTAGGATTTGCCTTTATCTGTCTCTTGGTTATCCTGCTTGATACTTATTGCTTAGCCTTTGATATGCTCAAATTTATTTTCCATATAGTCTCTATGCTTGATATTCTGATTCTGGATAGTAGACATATTTGTCGATACCTAGCATTTTTGCATGCCTAGTAGGTTATTGGTATATCATGATTTATGATTCAGACCAGTGTATATTATTTGAGGTTATTTGATGGGTATTAGCATCATGCACCTTTTTTGCATTATTGCATAACTGACGATCTCTGGGCTCCCTTGTGGTTGAAACGGATCGTCAGACATATTAGGATCTGCACACACTGCCACTCATAGGTTAGTGGTACTATCAGGAGGGTGTGTGATGTTGCCCTTTCAAGGCTCCGCTCGGCCGCTCATGGGTAGTGGTTCCGTAGCGTGGTAGCAGACAAGGATCCCTCCTCTTCTCCGTGATATGCGAAGATGAGAGCGGTGCTCTCTCATATGATTTGAGGTAGGACGGGTGTGACCTCCGCCAGCATCCTGTCCACATGATCATTCAGGAGCAGTGACGGCAAAGTGCGTACAGTTGTCATTGCCCTACCCACTCGGCCTCACGCATGACCAGTGACGGTGGCTGACTAGCATCAGGGGTGACCATGTCATTGTATCATATGCACGATTGCATAATTTGCATTGTTTGTGTTTCCTCCACTTATTTGAGCTATGCTTGCTGCATTTGGATGATATATACATACAGGAGGGATTTACTTTGTTATTGGTCTGACGGCCATTCAGGTTCAGGGACTTATGACCTACACACCCTAGTGGGGTAGGTGTGGATATGTATATTTGCATATAGTCTACCGATCATGTATCTTGAATTTTCTTTTGAGACTGTATCAATTTGCTTTCATACTGCTTTTGTATAATCTTTTTATCACCATACATATCTATCTGTTATATACCCGCGGATTCCCCCTGGACTCATAATCGTTTGCTTGTTTTTCTTTTTCAGGATGACGCTGCCAGGAGAGCCCAGTAGCCAGTCCCAGTCTCGGTGATAACGTAGTGCCTTTATTTTATTATTATTTTCTTTCAGTTATGGTTGAGTTGTTATTCTCATTTTAGATACATTGGTATATGTGTCATTCAGTGTTTTGGTACTTTTCTGTATTTTGCATCGTCGATCTGCCCAAAGGGCGAATTTGGAGTTTGTTTTTATAGTATAGACGTTGGTATATGTTTTTGATGATATGGATAGTATTTATTCATTTATTTATGTCATAGTTGACCATATTTATGTGTGGAGGCCGTGGAGGCCATATTATGTATGTATTATATGTGAGATTGCTCGCCGTATAGGGGAGGTGTTGTTCGATTTTCGTTGGGCATGCAGCCCCTCGGGGTGTGACAATTTATTTGGTATCAGAGAGGTTTCTCAAGTCTTTTCGGATTTGTTCGGAATCATTTTCTTGATGTGGTCATGTTTGGGACTTAGTGCGATGGACTTCTCCAGGTGGCAAATAGGTAAATTGGTAAAGGTTTATATTCTTGAATTTTTCATGATATGTTGGTACTATTTTTAATAGGATGCCTCGTTGTATTGAGTTTACTCCACCTCGACGTGGTGGTCAAGGACGATCGCCTAGGCGGCCACACGAGACAGTGGGAGCTGGTACTTCCAATCAGGCAGCACGGTCTACTGTGAGGCCGACTAAGGTAGCCCCTGTTCACCAGAGTGTTCCAGGGGGTCAGGATCCTCAGCCAGTGGGAGTTCCTTCCCCATTTCAGTCATCGGTTCCCACAATTTCACCGATGCCACCTACCCCTGTGAGTTTCACAGTTTTGTCAGGGTTGCCACCTCTAGCATGTACCACAGTTCCACATGTGGTACCTACTCCGGTTTATACCATAGTCCCACCCATGACATCTACTCCAGTACCTCCCACCATCCTTTCCGCGGGGTGGACAGTCGTACCACCTATGATAGCTATGACAGCGTTTCCAACAGTACCGCCTATGGTAGCCACCACCCTTGTAGGCTGGCCTTTGGATAGATCACGGATCCCTGCCTTAGCGACGTCGGTAAGGGTCGGCTTACCTTATTCCACGTAGGAGCAGATCCGAGTGTCACCCGCTCTTGGATTGAGACTATGGAAGGTACTTTTCGCTACCTCGCCTGTTCATATTGGGAGAGGACAGAACTTGCTGCCTATCATCTTCGTGGCGAGGCTGCCACCTGGTGGACTATGCAGAGTACAGTCATTGGCGAGCATCACATCACCTGGGCTACTTTTCGACGGCATTTGAAAGCTAGTACCTTCTGGCAGCGTATCGAGTGGCTAAACGATAGGAGTTCTTGAGTCTCCAACAGGGAGATCTTACGGTTATGCAGTATAATGTAGAGTTTTGCCGATTAGCCGAGTATTGCCCCCAACTTGTTGCAGAGGACAGTGAGTGGATGGAGCAGTTTAAGTTGGGACTAGCAGGATATATTCAGGTTCGGATGGCTGGTATGAACATAACATCTTATCGAGACACATTGGACAAGACCCTTCTGATTGAGATGACCCCACCAGAGGATATACGGACACAAGGAGAAGGGTAAGTAGCCGACTCAGGGTACAGCTCAGACTCAGCAGTCGCAGATTACTGGACAGAAACATGGTAGTCAAAGCCAGTCAGCTCAGGGTACTTCTGGGGCATCTGCTAGACCTCAGAAGTCAGGACGGTCATCGACAAGGCATTTCCGATCTTCCTAGCAGACCCGGAAGCAGGAAGCTAGTGGCACTCATTGTGCTCTATGTGGATCGCGAGAGCATGTTTGAGCAGATTGTATGCTGGGCAAGCGGTTTGCTATTACTGTAAACTGCCGGGACATATGAGTAGAGATTGTGCGCTGAAGGCACAACATGTAGCTACGGGAGTCTTAGTTTCAGGAGGACGTTTTGGATCAACAGAGTCTCAGAGAGGAGGGCAGAAAGCCCATACTTCAGTCCGACAGTAGAGTACAGCTCCTCCTCCAGCACATTCGTATAGTCCACAGCTGACAGCTTTACCTCCAGTGCACGTGTGTTGTATGCATGGGCACGAGCACACCTACAATCTGACTGCATCTCAGGGTTCGGCTTCAGGATCTCAGTATCCGTCTTACTCAGCCTATCAACCTCCGGCATATCAGCCTGCAGCCTATCCGCCTTCAGCATATCAGTCTGCAGCCTATCAGCCTCCAGTATGCCAGCCGCAGAAGACTGCTGGACCCTAAGTGTCGCAACCTCAGCCGATTTTGGCGTTGCCTTCCACAGTTCCGGAGCCAGGACGCGTGTACGCAGTCACCAGAGAGGAGGCTCAGAGGGTCGATGGATCGGTCTTTTGTGGTACGGTTCATCTTTATTCATTTCCTGCAGAGTTATTAGTAGATACTGGTAGTTCATACTCCTTTATTTCTCGTATATTTATGAGTACGATTGGTAGGATACCTACTACTAGACTATGACATCTATCAGTGTCCTTACCGTCCGGAGAGATTATGAACATTACGCAGGAGGTTAGAGCGTGTCCCTTGGATTTCGATACTGTTACCCTCACCGTCGACTTATTGGTTCTGGAGATGGTGGAGTTTGATGTCATCCTTGGAATGGATACAGTTTATCATGCCACAGTTGATTGCCAGGCGAGGGTGGTCACATTTCGACCCCTGAACCAACCCTCGTGGAATTTCACTAGCATCAGAGATGATGGTATATCGATTATATCAACACTCCAGGCATAGAGACTCTTATCGCGTGGTTGTCAGGGGTTTCTGTTATCGCCGATCAGTACCGAAGACAACAGTAGCACTCAGCTCTCGGATGTTCCAGTTGTCCGAGAGTTTCCAGATGCATTTCTAGAGGAGCTACCGAGGTTTGCCTCCCAGAAGGCAAGTGGTGTTCACTATCGAGTTGATTCCGGGGACTGCGTCGACATCAAAAGCTCCATACCGTATGACACCGAAAGAGTTGGACGAGCTGAAGGTTCAGTTGCAGGAATTATTGGACAGAGGATTTATCCGGCCTAGTGTATCTCCATGGGGTTCTCCTGTTTTGTTTGTGAAGAAAAAGGATGATTCCATGATGTTATGCATCGACTACAGACAATTGAATGCAGTGACCATCAAGAATAAATATCCCTTGCCACGCATCAAGTGTTGGTGCCGGAAGCACCATATCGAACCTTGTTTTGATATTGGCAAAGGGTTCAAAGTTAAGTATTATTGGTGCTCAAACGATTTTACTCAATTGTGCAGGAAAAGTCCTAGGAACACTAGGAACGAAGTCCTGATTCTAAGAATTGGGCACTAAGTCCTGGCCGCGGGCTGGGCAACTAAGTCCTGACATAAGGTTGGGCAATAAGTCCTGGTCGTGGACTAGGCACTAAGACCTGGCCGAGGGCTAGGCACCGAAGACCTGGTGAGTAAAGCTGGGCACTAAGACCTAGTCGAGGACTGGGTACCGAAGACCTGGTGAGTAAAGCTGGGCATTAAGTCCTGGTCGCGGACTGGGCACGAAGACCTAGTGAGTGAAGCTGGGCAAAAGTCCAACCGGAGGAGCCGGTTGGAAAAAAGGTAAATTCTCCCGAGAGGAGCAGGTGAGGACGCGTTCCCTGTAGGAGGGAACATTAGGCGTCGGTTCGACCTAGGGTTCCATTTGGGAGACCCAAAGTCAGAACCAAGACAGCTTAGGCTGTAAATAATGTTTAATATATCATGTATATTTGCTTCTTGTGTTTGGAACTAACCCTGGTTGCAGGAAACGAAGGGACGGTGTTTCTGCAGCTCAGGCGCCTCATTGGAAGCACTACCAAAAAAAAGGTACTTTGCGGCGGGTTTTATTGAGATTTACGGCGGTTTGGAAACGACGGTAAATATTTTACTGGCGGTTTACAAAACCGCCGCCGATAACGGCGTCCTTAAACAATTTAGCGGCGGTTTGATTGAACCGCTGGAATAACCGTCGCCATAATACGTTTTCCGGCAGTTCTCTTGGTGGTTATATTGCGGCGATTCCATAGCGGCGGTTTTAACCACCGATAAACCTATCACTCGATTTAGGTTGATGAATTTTTCGCGGCAGTTTTTGCAATATTAAAACCGCCGCAAAATTAATGGTTGTTTCCAAATTACCTGATTTAGTGGCGGGTTGAACCGCCACAAAAAAACCACTAGAAAAGGTTCCAAAGCCGCCGGTAAATCATTTACCGGGTTTTGAAATCACCACAAATCAAATTATCGACTGTTTTGAAACTGCTGCAACACCGCCGTAAATAAATTTACTGGCGATTTTGAAACCGCCGCAAATGGCAAATTCAACCGAAAATATTTATTTGGTTTTTCTTTTCAATATTTTATTTGAAGGACAAACAAGTTAAACACTTGTATAATTTTAAAGGAAAATTTTCATAGCTAGTAGTTAAATACATTCAAATGAATGTCTACAAAAGTAAATGCTCAAAAAATAAAGTACTAACAACAAAAAAATGTTTAAAGTGAAATCTAAACCAAAATGGGGGTACACCACTCAACAAAAATATATAACATAGCAGCAGCAGTTCAAACTTCAACTTCTAGTCTGTAATGCTTGCAAAGTACTTGAGGAGTAGCATAGTATTGGCTTCCAACCATATCAGTAAAAATTTGACCTGAATGAATAATGAAAACCAAGTTATATCTCTTCAAAATTAATCAGCAAGGAAATGATAATGCATAAAAATTGGTTCATGGGAGAGGTATGGATACTGATCAGTTGTATGGAAACAAATTGGAACCATAAAAAACTAAACGGGAAGAATTTATATTAACATATAACATTTATATTAACATATAATAAATTTTGTACAATTTTTTTCCATTGTGCACAATTCCTATAAGTTACTTTATGAGACCTAAGTGGTCTGACAATCATCTGATTTGAAAAACTCATAATCAAGTGTTAGGAGGTGACATGATCTTTGGCATTGCAGACTTGAAATTGGAAGAATAATCAAGCTTAATTTTCCCAAAATTTTGGTATATATTATGCCACAAAGTGTTAGACCTGAGCATCAACTGCAGTCTGTGGCAGCACATGCCTGATAGACCATGAGCAGCAGAACAGAACAGACATGAGACATGATACATATGGACGAGTAATTGACAAAGGACAAATTTAAATTAATTAAAACCTTTAATAAAGGCAACATCAATTTTGCACTGTCACTTGCACCAACTTCGGAAGCACCAAACTGGAAGCACCAACTTTGGAAGCACCAAACTGGAAGCATCAATTTTCCAGACGCCATTGCCATTGCTCTGGCCATCGCTGGTAAATTCGGAAGCACCAACAACTCCCTATCTAACCATCAACGTCCTAGATTTTTTATTTCACTAAAAAAAATATTATATATGCAGTGACTTGTAGTTGGGATTCAAACTGGAAATATTAGATAATTGGATGAATGTTTGCTGCTCTACCATATCGTAAGGGGGGATTGAACCACACTTTCTCATTCAGTTTCTCTAATGTCATAAATTTTACAAAGTCAATGAGCCAACTGAAAAATAAGATGCAGATCATTAGGTTGATAATCTGTCTCGTCATAATTAAGGTCCATCCTTCTACCATCCAAAGTAAGCACAATGGAAAAAAAATTCTCATAAAAATCACAGAAGATTTCCAAAGTAAGCAATTGTGCACAATGGAAAAAAATTGACATTTATCACTCAAAAGGAGGAAAATAAAAATGGTATCTAATTTTACTCATGGGTTATTAAAGCTTATGTCAGCCGAAAAGTGATAATAGATCACTTGTTACAACATCGATAAACCTACAACAGATATTAGGCAGACATAACAGTGGGCATTATGTAAATCAAATATCATGAAATAACTGAAAAATAAATTCACCCAACAAGCAATTAAATCCCAAATATTTCTGGCTAACCATGGTTAACGAAAATTAGGATCTGATACAATTATGAAGAGTAAGGCAATCATCAAGTAAGGCAATTATGAAGAGTAAGGCAATCATCAAGTAAGGCAATTGAAGCATCAAGCATTCATACCGTTGTCAACTTCGGTTAGACATCAAGCACCAAGCATTCATTAACTTGAACTTCGGTTGGAATGATCATCACAGTGTTGAGCATCATGACTAGCTGAGGAAGACGGTCTTACACCCACTGAGATTGGTGCACTCCCTTCATCTAGGGCCTAAAATTATGAATAGAAGATACAATTCTCAACTGAAGCTATGGATACACAAGAGAAATTAAATAATACATAAGAGCAATTAAATACTTTAAGAATTTGATGGATATTTGCAGCCAATTCAGGTGGCAAATTCAGGTGAATTTGATGGATATTTGCAGCAATGGATATCTACAACCAATTTGATGGATATTTGCAGCTAACTAATTTTAAAAGTGTTAAGATACATACCATCACATTAATCAAAGCAGCCAATTCAGGTGGCAAATTGCTTCCTTGCATTTGCAGCATATATTTAACAGCTCCCTCTATTGCTTGTCTTTTAGATCTTTCTGCTTCAATCATTGATTCCAGATGCTGCACCTTTACTCGAGAAGCTTCTAATTCAGACTTCATCTCAGTCATATATATTTGCAATCCATGATCAACAGGTACATTTGAACATGCAGTTTGACCAAAGACTTGAGTAGGACATGGCCCATACCCCACACCTCGAACTCGGCCAGAGTGCTCCTTCCCTATAGCTTGAGAAAGTGAATCATTTTTTGAAAATCCCTTAGAGGAATCATCTTCACGCTCAATATTCAAAATTTTTTCCTACATACATAAATTTAATCAATTATTAATTAAAAATGAAGTACCATTTTTCTGAAAAAAAATACGGTATGACAACTTTAATTAATACAAAACTTACACCAATGACTTGAGCATTGTCATGAATATAAGAACCATCCTTTTTCTTGTGCAACATAACCCATAACTCCCCTCTACTAATGCTGCTTCCACGTTGTCATTCCTGTATGTCATTATTGATATATAGTCAATAATTAAACAAAACAAAATGAACCAATAAATCAATTAAAGGGTCTGTCACCTCTTCATGTTTTCTCCTTGCTATGGTTTTTGAACCACTTGTGTGGGTGTATAATTGTTTCTTTCGATTTTCAGCATTTTTCTTGCACATGTCCTATTATATTGCATAATCAAAAATAGAGAAAAATACCTTAGATCCAAACACTAAGAGAAGCTCAATACTGAAAAATCATAATTGGAAGCTCAATACCTGGGTTTTCTCACTCAAGTGGTACTCAATGAACCATCTCCAATGGTTTTCATCAATTCCAGGAGGTCGCTTTGCAACATTTTCTTCCATGCTCAAAGTACTATCATAGAATTCATGAAACAAGCTATACCTGGTGTCTTTCCATACTTTCCCAATACGCTTCATGATATCATTCTTCAATCTATTATCCACTATAGTAAATTTCTTCTGCATACGAAATCAAAGGCATTAGTACCAAAGTCACAAAGATTACAAAAAACATGGACAAATAAATTGGTTTACCTATATGATGCTATCATACACCGTGTCCTTATATGATTTAGGAACCTTACGCCAAGAGATATAACAAATGGGAAATTTATTAAAATCACTTCCTAAAACTCCCAAGAAGCCACCCAAAAGACCACCTGCATCACCTATGGCTTGCCCAAGCTCATTGCATGGAACTATAATTTTTCTACCCTCAGGAATTGACCAAACATCTTGCACCATATATCGTGCCTCTTTAGTTATGCCATCCAACTCATCTAAAACAAATAAAATCTGTTACTTCTTAATATGAAGAAAGAAATTGATTATAAATGAAGAAAGAAATCTGTTACTTCTTAAGATTTCAAAATTGATTATAATTAAATTTGACAAAATGAAGAAAGAAATTTGTTACCAATAACATTAACAACCCAATAACTTTTCTTCCTACTACCACTAGAAGTAGTGTCACCACATTCGTCAAACGAACCAACATCTTCATCCTCTAGATCATCCTCTGGATTAGCCTCTTGATCATGTAAATGGTGGGATGGAATAGAACTAGATACCCCATGAGTAGATGACACTGAATTTGCTCCAATCTGAGTTGGTGCACTCAAATGAACTCTGCTATCAATTTGTGGCCTTGAATGAACACCCATAGTAGAATCTGGGATTGAACGACCATCGCTATGAGCCGTTGGAACTAAATGAGTGTCAACTCGTTCTTGAGATGGAATAGGGCCGGCCTTAGTATGAGTTTCTGGCATAGTTGCAGTTGATTTCTCTATAACCGTTGGTGCAACTTTAAAGCGTTTATTCCTAGGCATGGCTGCAATTTTGAGGGGAAAAATTACAATTTTAAGAAATGACAAACAGCAAGGAAATGAATAATAGGAGTACTACGAACATAGTATGAAATAGTTGTGAAATTATACCTGCTGTATAAAATGAAATAGTACCTGTTGCAATTTTATACCTGCTGTATAAAATGAAAACGTAGTGAAGATAGTATAAAAGGTAACTCAATATAAAAGGCAATATTAGTGAAGCTAGTATAAAATGTAATATTAGTGAAGATAGTACAAAAGGTCACGTCGTTTTGCAGTACCTAGATAACAACAACATCATTTGCTCTATCATTATTGCGGAGAAGGAGGGCACTCAGTCTTCAGCTTCATCATTATTGTTAACAACAACATCATTTACAGGTCCATCTTCTATATTATCTTCCCTTGCCAATTGTAAATCTCCATTGCCATCATGAAACCACCTATCCAAGTCTAATGGCGGAGAAGGAACAAGATCATAAATTGGTTCTTCTTCTTTGTCTTCTCCCATGTCATACAAGTCTCTTGGTTGTAGATGTTTTACAATACTCCATCCTTTTTCAATCTCGTCATCCACATAAAACACAAGTTGAGCATCAGAGACAAGTATATATGGTTCATCACTTTCTCGATCTCCAACATGTATTAAACGAGAAAAATTAACGCTAGTAAACCCTGAGTCATCTCTTTTGATACCTCGATCAGAAGTGGTATTAGCCCATTGACATTTGAACAATGTAACAGTGAATTGACCATTATAGTTCAATTCAATAATGTCCACTAATTTTCCATAATAAGGCACACCTCCAACTGCTACATTATTATCACGATTACTTGCGTAGCTCCTAGTGTCAAACATACCAAATACTCCACTATTTTGACTTTTCAACCCATGCTCTCGAGAAAGAGTTCTAAATTTAAATCCATTCACATTGTAGGCACTAAATCGTTTGGCTTGATCAAGTGGTCCAAGTGCAAGCCACCTTAATTCATCTGGATGTCTAGCACCTTCATTGGAGATCTGGCATCAAGAATTATCACACATAGTTTTAACTATTAGTTAAACCTCTAAAATTAAATAAAAAAATATAGCATAACTTCAACTCACGTGCTTCTGAAACCAGCTAGGAAATTCCTTGTGTACAACTTTATCTATCTCTGATTGCAACCGTGTCCGATGCCTTAACATCCTCTTTGTTATTGTCCTAAATTCCCTATAAGTAAGAATAAACTAATGTAAAGTACTAAGACAATTGAATTGTAACAAGGTTTGTGTAAAACTTTATGTATTACTTACTCAAGAAAAGGGTCTACTGCTACACAATTGACCAACATGTGACGATGTGCTTGCAACTTCTCTATTGGTGTTAATTTAAAATATGAGAAACCCCCAACTGATCTGCCAACTTTTGGGAACATAGTATCGCTTTCATGGTGTTCAAGACCATCAGGTTGATCATCAACGCGCCTTGGTCGATTGATTCTTGACTCTGTGTCATCCAAATATCTTGAACAAAAGGTAAGAATTTCTTCAGCCAAGTAACCTTGAACAATAGAGCCTTCTGGTTGTGCCTTATTACGCACATAAGACTTCAAACGACCTAAGTACCTTCACATTAAAAAGTTTATGGATTCAGATAAAACAATGTACTACTTATTTAAAGAAAGTGAACAAAAGAAATTTGCCATGTTAAGTTTACCTTTCTATTGGATACATCCATCGATAATGCACTGGGCCTCCCTCTTTTACTTCATCAACTAGATGAACAATTAAGTGAACCATGACTGTGAAAAATGATGGAGGAAAAATCATCTCCAAATGACAAAGAGTGTGAACAATTTGATCTTGAAGCGTAACAAGATCAATGGGGTTCAACACCTTCATACATATTTGTCGAAAGAACGAACATAGATCGGCTACAACCGCAAACACTACCCCCGACATTGCATTCCTCAAAGCAATTGGTAACAGTTGTTCCATTAGAATATAACAATCATGACTTTTCAACCCAAACAACTTACGCTGTTTCAAATCAACACACCTTGAAATGTTGCTTGAGTAACCATCTGGAACAACCACATTCTTCAAGGTCTTAAGAAATATATCCTTTTGTTTATTTGACATAGTAAAAATAGCAGAAGGATATTTCCCATTCTCATTTGGCCAAAGTCCAGATCTTATTCCCATAGATTGTAGGTCTTTTCGGGCATTAAGATGATCTTTTGTCTTTCCACTTTCATTGAGTAAAGTGTACAGAATATTATCACACACATTTTTCTCAATGTGCATTACATCAAGATTATGACGCAATCCATTAAACTCCCAATATGGAAGTTCAAAGAATATACTCTTTTTTCTCCAATGTGATTCATCTTCATTGGCATTTCGCTGCCCACGTCCTCTATTCCCTTTCACCTCCGGTGTCTTCCCAAATGAAACTTGGATATTCTCAACCTGACTGAAAATAGCTGAGCCAGATAATTTAACAGGTGGATTTATTTTATCAAATTTACCATCAAATCGAACCTTATCCAATCTAAATTTGTGACCAGCATGTAGGAAACGACGATGACCCATAAAACACCATTTTCTACTATGATGAAGTCGGCAAGGTTCAGTATCAATATTGCATGTAGGACAAGCTAGCTTACCATATGTGTTCCACTCAGACAATGTCCCTAAACCAGGAAAATCACTAATTGTCCATATTAATGCTGCACGCATTTTAAAGCTTTCATTCGATGAAGCATCAAATGTTTCAACACCATCCCACAACACTTTCAACTCATCAACTAAAGGTTGCAAGCAAATGTCTATGTCATTCCCTGGCATTTTCTTACTTGGAATGATCATCGAGAGAATGAAGTTAGTTTTTTTTCATGCATGTCCAAGGAGGGGTATTGTATGGAATGAGAATCATAGGCCAAATGCTATAATTAGTGCTCATATTTCCAAAAGGATTAAACCCATCACTAGCTAAGGCTAGGCGAACATTACGTGCATCCGAAGCAAATTCAACAAATTTAGAGTCAAATCTTTTCCATGCCTCAGCATCTCTCGGATGCCTCAAGAAGCCATCCTTATTACTGTCCATAGCATGTCATTTCATATCATCAGATGTCTTACTACACATGAACAATCTTTGCAACCGAGGAATTAGAGGAAAATAACGAACAAACTTTGCTGGTTGTTGTTTTTTCTTTTTAGTAATATCAAGTTGATGTCCAGTAGAAGAATTATTCCACCTAGATGTGTCACATCGCTTGCAGTCATTCAAACTTTTATCAGGTCCCCAATATAGCATGCAATCATTTGGACATGCATCTATCTTCTTATAATTAAGGCCAAGTTTTTTTATAGTCTTTTTGGCCTCGTATAATGATTCTGGGATCTTTGCATGCTCAAAGGCATCATGCAACAACTCTATTATCATTGACAAGGACTTGTCACTCATCCCACAAATGCACTTGATGTGATACAACTTTACTAAAAAAGATAGCTTTGAGTATTTTGAGCATCCTTCATATAATTCTTGTTCCCCATCTTTAAGCAAATCATAAAACTCTTTAGCTTTACCACTCGGACCTTCCTGTACATGCGGCATTCTTTCTTCACCTTCATTTATCGGATCATGCATTGTGGAATCTTCACTGGCATGTGGTCTAGGGAATATGAAAGCATCTTATATCATCTCACGCATTGGATCTTCAGAAGATTTAGTATGTTGTGCATCATGCCTATAACTAGAAGTCTCTCCTTCACCTCTCTCACCATATAATAGTCAAACTATATAACCCGATGGAAAGGGTCTTAACAACAAATGATCATACACCTCTTCTCTAGTCTGAAATAGTCTAAATCCACAACGAGAACAAGGGCACTTTATCCTATTATCAGATGATGCATTAGCAAATGCAAAGTCCAAAAATTTCAATAATCCATCCATATATTCGGGAGAGTCTCGCGGCTTAAAAATCCAAGTTTTGTCCATATCTAATTCAATAGTAGATAATTAAATTAAAAGCACACTAAAGTAGGGGCTCAAATAGAAACTAACTAAGACATATAAGAATTTGAAAGTGTATGAAAGACATGTCACAAACAAATAAAAGTGAAACTTGGATGATTTTTTTTCTGGACTACAGCATGGTGAAACTTTTTTCCGATCAAATAATTAAATGGAATGTATAATTCTTTTAACATTCTATTCTGTTAGGAGTCACCATGTGTCAAGAACTAACTTTATTGTCAAAAATGAATCATCATAGAATTCTGGCTTTGTCCTAAGACGAGTTTAAATTTAAGTTAGAAGCCACAAATGAGTCATGGAAAGACACCAGCATTATTGTTACAAGAGCAATGGAAATGACTACCACAAACAATTAAGATGTTGGGATTTGGAAAGAATAGCTATTCTATGATATCCCTATTTGCTTGGTATATCTGTAATCAAGCCTTCAACCAACTCACAGGGGGCACCCTGCCAGACCATCATATGCTTTCAAAGGAACATGATCTATTACGATGATCCTTCACATCTACTAAAAGTTTAAACATGAAACTAGTTCTTCCTAATTCTACATATCTTAGAAATTGACTAAATAGACTAAGTAACTGACATTCTGAGTGCTATAAATGCTCCAAGCTTTCAGACAAAGATCAGATAAAATTAATAGAATCACAATAAAGATACTGCAAGAATTCTGCATTGTAAAAGTAACATGCCAACCGTGGAACCTTTCGGCTAAATACATATAACTAATGTTCCCAAATAGTTCATTTAACAAACAAGCAATCCTTTTTATAGAAACAAAATTTGGCCATGAATAAAATAGGCATCTACAGTTTAATTTCAAAATCCAGTTTTATTCCGAATAGCACATACCAAAACCTTTGCACTTCCAAAATCACATAGCTTGACTTGGTGAGTATGAGGATCTACCTGCAAAGAGCTCAACTATTCACTAAAGTTTGAAGCAGTTCAAGGACGGATCGATAGGCAACGGGAGCAACTTCAAGGACCGCGAGAGCCTCAAAGCAGGCAGAAGCACGATATTGGAGGGAAGAATAGCGAGCGACAGCTGAATACCACAAGATTCGTGGAGGCGTCAATGGTGGCTCCGCGAGCAGAAGGGCTGTCGATTCAAACAGCAACGTGGTAATGGTGATCGCCGGTTAACGGCGAGCGCCGATTCGAACAGCAACACGGGTGTTGGTAAAAAGCGTTGGAATTTGGGGGCAATTGGTAGGGTTCCAGTCGGGCTCTGGCCTGTGCTCGTGACCGGTTAAAAAAATTGGCACCGACAGCTCAAGTGACCCCGCATGCTCAAGAATGTCGGCGTGCAGATCGTCAGGAAGATGGACATCGACAGCTTCCTCGATGTCACCTTCGCCAACGGGAGGTTGGAGATCCCCCGGATCCGAGCCTACAACGTGTCGACCACCATCCTACAGAAGCTGATCGCGTTCAAGAGTTGTGTGCGGCGCTGGGAGAGAATAGGGTTCCTGCTGCGTGCGTGGTTTAGGAGAGGAGAGGAGATGATCGCGTTCGAGAGTTGTGTGCGGCACTGGGAGAGAATAGGGTTGCTGCTGCGTGCGTGGGTTAGGAGAGGAGAGGAGAGGGTTGCTGTTGCTGTGTGCGTGCGTTGGATCGGTTGACTTTTAATCTGAGCTGTCTGATTTAAGTGACGAGGAAGATTGATCTTGACCATTGGATTTAAGTGAGGAAGGGGATCTGAGCCGTTCACGGATGTGATTAACAGATGAGAAGATCTGACCGTCCATTTGGTTAAGGGATGGGATTTAAATTTGAACTCTTAATTCAAAATTTTCATTTTTTTCACTTAGCAGCGGTTAAGGAAAAATGAAACCGCCGCGAATCATTAAACCGCCGCGATTAAAAAATTTAACCGCCGCTAAATAATTTAATTTGCGGCGGTTAATATAAACCGCAGGAAAACACATAATATAGTGGCGGTTTGCTAAACTGCCGCTAAAAATTCGCCGCTAAGCACCACTTTTCTGGTAGTGAAGGAGGCGCCTCACTGGGCTAGGCGCCTGTGTGGATACAGGCGCCCCAGTGCAAGGCCAAACCAAGCCATCGAAGCAAACTGCCACGAAAGCCTTTTGACCAAGTCAAGCTAGGCACCTATGTTAACACAGGCGCCCTAGTCAGCTCAAGCGCCCTAGTTGAAGGGATAAGCACTGACCAAGTCTGCGGATTAAAGTTCTCGCAGAAGAGGCCATGTGTCAGGCGCCATGTGTCAGGCGCCCCCTTCAACACAGCCACCCTAGAGACCAGTATAAATAGGGGTTCACCCCCAAGGTTTCAGCATAACTCGAACATCTCGCTCTCAACACTTTTGTTCAAGCGCTACGCTCCGACACGCTCCGCACTTGTGATTCAAGCGCCGACGACGATCCGCTGCTCCAAACTTCTAACCAGTCCGGTCGTCGGTAAAAGTTTATTTTCGTAAAGTGTTGTAATTTCATTTTCAATTCTATATTTTGACTGCAACTTGTAAACATTTTTACGAATATAGAATTGCCCATCGTAAATGGTCAAGGACTGTGGGCCTTGGAGTAGGAGCTGACTGCGACTACGAACCAAGTAAAAAGAAAGATTGTTAGCGATTGTTTTTGTGTTTTCTGCTGCGTAATTTCTCTTAATCATCCGAAAATTTTACGATCGATATTCACCCCTCCTCTATCGATTTACTCCGATCCAATAAGTGGTATCAGAGCGGGTGGCTCAAACTTGGTGCAATCACCAGTTTGAGAATTTTTTTTCGGATTTACGAATTTTAAATTTTTTTTCTTTCGCTCGAATTTTCTCGTTAATCGAGGTTGGTGCAACACCACTCGATCTTTTTCCCGTTATTAATATTTTTTTCCTGCACTGCTAATCCAAGACTTAGTCTTGGGACAAGTTTTTTTTATTTATTTTTGAGAAAATTTTAATTGCCAACCAAGAGTGGAACAGTACTCGTCCACCACTATTCTCTGGCAAGGATTTCAAAACATGGAAAAGTCTAATGGAATCCCACCTGAAGGACAACCTGGATTTATGGTTGATAATCCAAACGGGGTTCACATTCCCCACAGAAGATGGAACATCAATCGCCTGGGACAAATTGGACGAACCAACTCTGAGGAAGATCGAGACTGATGCTAAGGCAACAGTAATCTTATAATGCGGCCTGACCAAAGAAGAATTGAAGCGGGTCGGATCCTTCAACTGTGCCAAAGAGATGTGGGAGAAGCTAATCAACCTACACGAAGAGAGCTCCGATATTGAGATCTTAGAAGGTGCGATGTCTGAATCATCGGAGGAATCGAACGAAGAAGAAAAAGATCAAGTAAGCTATCTTGCACTCTCAGTGCAAGCACAAGAAGCCGAGAGAGATCCTGAACCCGATTTCGAAGCCGAATCCAAACCAGAATCAGAAGATGAGTCTAGATCTGAGACGGCAAGAATCAAGGGGGAGATTCCCAACGAGGAATCAAAAGGTAAAAGTGTGAATTCAAATATTAAAAATCAAATAATTTGTTACACATGCAGGGAGAGAGGGCACTACAAAAGTAAGTGTCCTACTCGTAAGATACGAACGACACCACCAACGGTGACAAAGGAACTAGTTCCAAGAGCACGAAAGGACGAGTAGCATCCAATGCTTCAATTGCCAGAAGTTTGGGCATCACAAAGATGAATGCACAGATAGAAGAGCCAAAGATCCAGGACAACCTACCAAGATGTGTAACTTTAATTTATATGAAAATCCACTCTTTACAATGAATGCTGATAGTTTACTTAATCACTCTTGGTCAAATTTATATATGGGCATATGCCTAAGTAACTTAATTAAATCATGTATATTAATAAATTCAAATTTCAAAATGTTAAGACAAGAAAATGAGACTTTGAAAATTAAAATTGATATACTAGAAAAACTAATTAATAATCTTGCTAACTTAGAAAATCCAGAAATTTCCCCTCAATATGATTTTACTTAATTTTTTTTAATTACTATTCTTATGACTAGAAATGGTTAATAAGGACTTGACTAGATTGAAATTTGAACAACATAGTATTAGGTGGAGGTGAGATGATAGTACGTTAGGGAAGCCCTTCTAAAAGGGTCAAGTTGGGTAAGGCGTATCCTACTTGGTCTGTTTAGTCTGGTGGAATTAGCCGAAGCTACCGATCCAAATCCTAAACTAGTTAGACCAAAAATTTTTAAAAAATAATTTGAAAATGAACTTTCGGTAAAAGGCTTTGTCAAGGAAAGGGTTGTTGATCCAATAAGGCTACGACCAAAGAAGATCTCTGTGCCTCGCCAAGACCTGGAAGCCAATTACCGAAACTCATTTTTTATTTACTATTTGATAAATTTAAATCTAACACAAGCTTCAATCAAATCATAGTCTTGATCTAAAATCAAAGGATAAAATTAATGCATCTTACAAAAAGGATAAGATTACCCTGTTTTGTCACTTAGAAATGGGTGAGATGCTTAGGACCTAAAAGTTACCTGAAAACTATTTAGTGTTTGTAAACATTTCTATACAAAGAACTTCTTTTAGACAATCAATTTATTCTTGAAAAATAAGTGTTGCAACAGTCACCTTGGGTATTACTTAGGATGTTTTTTAAGAAAAATATCTGCAGTCCGGGTTTTGATAGTTATATATTTTTTGGACTTATGTGTGTTCTATTTCTCCCATGGAAATCATATAAAGTATAGAATTTCCTCTTTCCAGTTCTTTATATTAACTTTTTCAAAAGGAGAGAGAGAAAGAAGAATTTGTTTTTCAAACCGTTAAAACAAAATAATTTTCAAAAGTTGTTTTAAACATAGTTTTTTATTTTTTTAATCAACCCCTAAGACTCAGAGGAGGACTAACTTGAGGTCAAAAAGCCTCCTAGGATTGTGTCAGATTAAGGGAAATTTCAATCAATAAAGTACTTATATTTCAAATTTTCTTTCTCAAGTACTTAGAATTTGTTAAAATATTTTCTGAGAAAGAATACTTAGTTTGTTTTGGTGCTTATTACTTAAGTGTAAATATTGTCAAAAATACGACTTTTAGAAAACTCTTTCAAAAGTCTCTCTACTTAAGAAACATTTATTCTCCTTTAAACTTGACGATTAAGTGGCTAAAAGTTCTGAACATAGAGATATTGACCCATTCTTAAACTTAAAATCATACTTGGAATCAAAATAAGTGGTTAAATGTTCTGAACCTAAACTTATTGATTAAATATTTTTTGTTGCTTATCATGCATGGACTCAATAAGAATATATACTTGACTCCAATTCTATTTTTGAGCATTAATTCTTCATTCTTTCAAAATTTTGTTACTTAGAAATTATCATAATTCTTGACATTATTTTACTTAGGATTATTTTTCGCTCAAATTTTTATGTTTTCAAAACTCATAAGCTCTGATACACAAATTTTAAATCTTCTTTCAAAATATATTTTTTAAAAGTTCTTTATTGATATATGACCAAGGGGGAAGTAGAAAAAGTGAAATTAAAAATTAAATTCTTTCTTAAACTTTTTCTCCTTTTCAAAGAATGTTTATCTTAGAAGCTCTCAAAAATATTTTCACTTTAACCTAAGGTTTTTCTAACTTAGAATCTCCTTTGTGATACTCAGAAAATTTTGTTTCAAAATATTATTTCAAACTGAACTTATGAGTATTTTTATACTTAGAACTCTTTTCAAGTATTAAAAAAACTTTCGAAAGGTTAATTTGCATGTTTTTTAAAACAAGCTTCAAGGGGAAAATTTCAAATTATGAGGGAGCTTTGTGCAATGTTTCAGTTTTGCAATTGGAAATGGTCTAAAACATAAGGAGAAGAGTTTCACATTAAGGGGGAGAGAAAGAAAGAGAGAAAGGAAATTTTTTAAATATTTAAATTTTTATCGCTTTTTCAAAAAGTAAAGAAAAAATTTCTAAGTACTTTAAATTTTTTTAAGTGCTAAGTGCTGTTAAAATTTCAAACTATTGTCAAAATACTTCAAGTGCTTTCAAGTATGTCTAGTGCTTCAAAAATTTCTAAGTATTTCTAAGTGTTTCAAAATTTTTTAAGTGTGTGTTTTTTTTCCTAAGTAAAATTTTCCTTAGTAAATAAAATTTGTCTAGCAGAAACTTTTTGAAAATTTTGACAAATATTTCTAAGTAAAGTTTTTTGGTGAAAAACTTATCTAGAAATTTCTTAAAGAATTTGTTTTTCAAAATGCACAAAGTGTTTCCAAGCAAATTCTTCTAAGTGTGCAAAAAAAAATTTTAGTAAACAAATATTTTCCCAATTCTCAAAGTTGAACCTTTTTAAGGGAGATTTGGCTTCAAAATTTTGCCTAAGTAATTTTTTTTAGTAAAATTCTTTTTGCAAAGCCTTGTAAGTAAAAGTTTTTAAACAAAATTTAGGCTTGCAAAACTTTTCAAAATGGAATGTCTAAGTGTAAAAAGTTTTTTGTTGGTGCAAATGTTTTTACCCTATTTTTGAAAAACACTTTGTCAAAATCATGAAGCACTTAGAAGTTTTACAAAAACTGCATATCATTCGAAAAACTCAAAACTCCATATTAGATATTTTGTTTACCCATGAATATTTTTTTGATATATGTTAAAGGGGGAGGAAAGGTCAAAGTTAAGTGTTTTATAACACAATCATTCCGGGTTGCAAGGGAAGGATGAGAAATAAAAAAAAATTTACGGTTCAAAACTACATTGGTTTTAAACTTTACTATGCTCAAAACTGTACTCTGCTCAAAACTACTAAAATTTATTGGTTTTTACCTTCTTTTCTTAAAGGTTATAATGTTTACTTAACTTTGAATTGTGTTGTCATAAATCAAAAAGGGGGAGATTGTTGGTGACGGAAGCACCATATCGAACCTTCTTTTGATATTGGAAAAGAGTTCAAAGTTATGTATTATTAGTGCTCTAACGATTTTACTCAAGTGTGCAGGAAAAGTCCTAGGAACACTAGGCACGAAGTCCTAGTTCTAAGAATTGGGCACTAATTCCTGGCCGCGGGTTGGGCAACTAAGTCCTGACATAAGGTTGGGCAATAAGTCCTGGTCATGGACTAGGCACTAAGACCTGGCCGAGGGCTGGGCACCGAAGACCTAGTGAGTAAAGCTGGGCACTAAGACCTGGTCGAGGACTGGGCACCGAAAACCTGGTGAGTAAAGTTGGGCACTAAGTCCTTGTCGCGGACTGGGCACGAAGACCTGGTGAGTGAAGCTGGCAAAAGTCCAACTGGAGGAGCCAGTTGGCAAAAAGGTAAATTCTCCCGAGAGGAGTAGGTGAGGACGCGTTCCCGTAGGAGGGAACATTAGGCGTCGGTTCGACCTAGGGTTCCATTTGGGAGACCTAAAGTCAGAACCAAAACAGCTTAGGCTGTAAATAATGTTTAATATATCATGTATATTTGCTTCTTGTGTTTGGAACTAACCCTGGTTGCAGGAAACGAAGGGACGGTGTTTCTGCAGCTCAGGCACCTCATTGGAAGGAGGCGCCTCACTGGGCTAGGCACCTGTGTGGATACAGGCGCCCCAGTACAAGGCCAAACCAAGCCATCGAAGCAAACTGCCACGAAAGCCTTTGGACCAAATCAAGCTAGGCGCCTGTGTTAACACAGGCAACCCAGTCAGCTCAGGTGCCCTAGTTGAAGGGATAAGCGCTGGCCGAGTCTGCGAGTTGGAGTTCTCACAGAAGAGGCCACGTGTCAGGTGCCCCCTTCAACACAGGCGCCCCAGCGACCAGTATAAATAAGGGTTCACCCCCAAGGCTTCAGCACAACTCGAGCATCTCGCTCTCAACACTTTCATTCAAGCGCTACGCTCCGACACGCTCCGCACTCGTGATTCAAGCGCCGACGATGACCTGCTGCTTCGAACTTCCAACCACTCCGGTCGTCGGTAAAAGTTTATTTTTGTAAAGTGTTGTAATTTCATTTTCAATTCTATATTTTGTACTCCAACTTTTAAACATTTTTATGAATATAGAATTGCCCATCGTAAATAGTCAAGGACCGTGGGCCTTGGAGTAGGAGCCGGTTGTGACTCCGAACCATGTAAAAAGAAAGATTGTTAGAACGAAAAGTAAAAACAGAAAAATAAATGCAAAACAGAAGGACACGCGGGATTTATTTACTTGGTTCCCGACCCCCCTGGGTCAGTACGTCCAAAGCCTATGTACTCGGCGTGAGTCCACTATTGGTCTCCTTTCCGGAATTTCCGGAGGTGGAGAAAACCCGTCTTACAGTTTGATTTACAAGCAAAAGGATAATTAAAATTAATTGCAGAATGTAAATCAAACCAAAACAACTTATGTCGAAGCGTCAGCTGATCTGGACCTCCGAAGTGCCGCGCACTTCCTCCTGGAGTCTCCCGGTCGTAGAGCCTCGTCTTTAGCGCGTTGTCGTCGGTCAGAATGATCAGAATGGCTCTGGAATGTTGTGTCTGAAGCAGAGGGGTCGAAGCCCCTTATATAGGCCTCCTGGGGGCGCCCCGGACGCTGGGGGCGCCCCGGAAGACTTGGTCAAACCTTATCCTTGCGCCTACCTCGCCGCGGGTGATAAGAGCATTGACCAGGGTGCCCCGGATGCTTCGGGCGCCCCCATGAGGGCTTATCCTGTGTTCTGACTTCGAAACAGCAAAACAGCTACTAATCCGGGCGCCCCGGACGCTCCGGGCGCCCCGGTTGACACATATTTTGACTGCATCACGAAACTACCACTTTAGTACTGCCTCGGGGCGCCCCCCTTGCTGGGGGCGCCCCCCTTGCATGGGGGCGCCCCCAACACTGGGGGCGCCCTGGTTAGGGCCTCCAGTAAGCTATTATATCTTCCGATCTTGGTACCTGTAAGATATACAACCACAAAGCATAGATACATATAATAGTGGTCTTAAGGACTTGGTTCGGACTTCGGATTTGCACGAAACCCTAGGTCGAACCGGCACGAGTTCCTATCCCCGAGAACTCGCCCTTCACCTACTCCTTTCAGGAGACGGTTGCCACCCAGTCCTTCGGATGGACTTTTGCTTAGCCTCCGATTACTTCGGATCTCGAGACGCCCGAACCTCGACCCGTCTCTACTCCTGTCCTTAGTCATCGCTCAGCTATGTTGCTCAGTCCCTTGGACCAAGACTTCATTACCTAGCAATCCTTTGCTAGGTGCCTAGCAGTCCTTCGCCAGGTCTTCATTCCCTAGCAGCCCTTCTCTAGGTGCCTAGCAGCCCTTCGCTAGGTCTTCTATACCTAGTAGTCCTTCACTAGGTGCCCAGCAGCCCTTCGCTAGGTCTTCTATGCCTAGTAGTCCTTCACTAGGTGCCTAGCAGCCCTTCGCTAGGTCTTAGGGTTACGATACCTAGCAACCCTTCGCTAGGTGCCTAACAGCTCTTCGTTAGGTCTTTAGGGTTTCGATGCCTAGATTAACTAGGACTTTTCTTCAACTTCGGTTACTTCTTTCTTACTCCCCTTTGTCTGTTCAATGTATCACTGACTTAAGTGAATTGTCAAACATTAAAACACTTAAAGAGGAATATCATTGATGCAACTTGCACCAACAATCTCCCCCTTTTTGATGTTTGACAATAACTTAAGTTAGATTGGTTTAAGGGGCTAACTTACCATCTTTGGGATTACCATCTTTGGGATCAAACTAAAACGTGACCTTAGTTTTGAAAAAACATTTTGATCAAATGGTCCTTTGGTAAGAGTCCAAAAAAAATTTTCTAATTTAAGCACAGCTCTCCCCCTTTGTCATACATCAAAATAAACAAACATACTTGAACCAACAATGAGAGTATTTTTGAAAATACTTAGTATAAAATTTTGAAAGCATAGCATAAAATTAAATATTTGAAAGTATACTTAGTATACTTTGCCGGATTTTTGAAAGTACAAATATTTTGAAAGATGATCTTTGAAGCATGCAAGTACTTTGGAGAGAATAAATTGAGCAGTTTTGAAAAATAAATATTTTTGAAGAAGGATCAGAAAAATAATAAGTAATTGTTGAAAAATATAAGTGCCTCTGAAAAATGTATTGAGTTTTTGAAAAAATAGGTACTTTTTAAAAGATATATTGAATATAATTTTTTTTAAATTAAGAACTTTTGAAAGAATATTTGGTTTTAAAAGACATAAGTACTTTTGAAAACATAATATTTGACTTCACTTGGTTAATTTTCCAGTCTGACACTATCCTGGGAACCCTTGTTGACTACAAGGACATTTTCCTAAGAGTCCTGGGAAGTTTTCAACCCAAGTAAATATTATTTTAAAAAAAACATAAGTCACAGAATAATAGGATGTAAGTTAAATTTAAAAAATGTAAAGATTTAAAGTGATAATACTTGATTTGGTTTATCTTCCAGTCTGACACAATCATAGGAAACCTTGTTGACTACAAGGACATTTTCCTAAGTGTCTTGGAAGATTTTTCAAACTCAAGATATTATTTCAAATTGATCAAAATCAGATAATAGTAAATATATTGATAGTATTTTAAAATAATACTTATGTTTTCAACAGGATTTGAAAGATACCGCGCATGAAAACATTTGAAATATTCAATAATTCTTTTAATTTGACCTCCCCCTAAACTTGACCCAGTCCTGGGAAGCTTGTTAACCACAAGTACTCTTCCTCTAAATCTTAAGGTTTGATTCAAATTAAATAAATTATCTAATAATTAATCAACATTATTTCAGAAGTTTGATTTATACTCCCCCTAAAGTTGACACATCCTAGGAGTCCTTGTAGATTATGAAGTGGACTTTCCTCTGTGTCTTTAGGGTTTATCAAAATCAAACAAGACAGATAAAACTTTTTCGAAAAACACAAGTGATAACGATTTAAAGCTCAGTTTTCGAGATAGTAATTTTTAAAGTGCAATTTTTGGAAACCAAAAAAAATGAAAAGTACTCCCCATGTACCCGATATCGTTTGACTCTATCTAAGTGTCTTAAGGAACTTTAGTGTTGTCCTAAGAGACTTGTGTCTAATTGAGTGAGTCAAACAAATTTTTGAAAAGATATATTTTTGAAAAATATATAATATATATAATCAATCAGACAAGCATGAATTCCATAAAAACATTATTATGTTGAAGCACTATTTTGAAAATATATTTTTATGAAAATATTCTAATAATTTTGAAAAATAATTTTGAAAATATTTTTTAATTCATTAGTCCTTAACATCTCACCCATTTTAGATGTATCAATACAACAAGCATGGTTGCCTTATAGGTGTATTGTGAGATGCTTGAATCATTTTTCTTAATTTATTAACTCTAAGATTTAATTGAAGCTTGTGTTAGATTTGAATTTGGCAAGAAGTAACTTGAATTTGAATTTCAAAAATTGACTTCTAGGTCTTGGCGAGGCACTAGGCCTTCTTTGGTCGTAGCTTTATTGGATCATCAACCCTTTCCTTGACAAAGCCTTTTAATGAAATTTCATTTTCAAAATTACTTTTTGAAAAATTCTGGTCTAACTAGTTTGGGTCTTGGATCGGTAGCTTCGACTAGTTTCACCAGTCTAAAGAGACCAAGTATACTTGATCTTATTAGAATTGGCTTCCCTAACGTACTATCATCTCACCGCCACCCAATACTAGGTTGATCAAGTTTCAATTATTCTTTTTCCTATAGTCATTCTAATATATGCATAAAATTTAAATATGAGTGACATGTCATATATTCAAAAGAAATAGCAAATGCATGGCATGACAACTATGCATGAGTCAAACAATTCAAATCATTTTATTTAAGTTTCTAAAAATATATCAAATTCCCGATTTGATACATGTCGAGTGAACCCGCGAATATGTCAACCCACTTTGACAGATTTAATGTTATTAATTTTAATTGTTATAGTTTGGGTAAAGTTTTATTTTAGTTTGAGTTTAAGTTATTTAAGATTTTAGTTGAATTCAGGTTAATTAAGAATTGATTGAATTAATTAATCAATTGAGAACTAATGAATTTAAGTTTCAATTAATTTGGATTGACTTAATTTGAATTAATTAGGATTAATTAGAATTAATTTAATTTGAATTTAATTTTAATTTAATTTAAATTAAATTTAAATTTGAATTTAATTTAGATTTAATTTGAATTAATTCGAAATTAATTAAGATTTAATTAAGATTTAATTTGATTTTAATTTAGATTTAATTATGATTTAATTATGATTTAATTTGATTTTAATTTAGATTTAATTATGATTTAATTTGATTTTAATTTAGATTTAATTATGATTTAATTTAATTTAAATTATTTAAGATTTAATTAATTAATTTGAATTAATTTGAATTATTTTAGATTTAATTAATTAATTTGAATTAATTTGAATTATTTAAGATTTAATTAATTAATTTGAATTATTATGAATTATTTGAATTTAATTTAAATTTAATTAGGATTTAATTTAATTGAATTTGTTTAAGATTTAATTTGAATTATTAAGAATTAATTAATTCGAATTTGAATTATTAAGAATTAATTAACTTGAATTAAGAATTAATTAATTCGAATTTGAATTAATTAAGAATTAATTAATTTTAATTTCAATTATTAAGAATTAATTAATTTGAATTATTATGAATTAATTAATTTGAATTATTAAAAATTAATTTGAGTTTAATTAAGATTTAATTAAAGTTTTTTTTGGTTATCATGATTAATTAATAATTGTGGGTTTAAATTCATCATTTTCATTATTTCAAAAATTTCTTCTTCATCTTTATCTTTCTTTTCAATTTTTTCTAATAATTGTGATTTATTTGAATTTTTGTAATTTTTATTGATTATGGCCTTTATCTTAGATAGTTCCATATCCTCTTTAAGATTTGATTTTTCAATATCCTTACAGTAGGTGGAGTAAATTGAGCCACTAGTTAAAGTTTTATATTCAATATTATCTATGATTAAGTTATTATCTAGGAGATTTTTATTTTCAGAATTATCCTCAGATATATCTTCAATATTTTCCAGACATTCAGAATTAATCTCTAGATTATCCTTAGAATTAATTTCTAGATTATATTTAAGATTTTCAGATTCAGATTCAGATTTGTACAACGGATTTTCAAATTTGAATTTGTAATTATCTAAAGAATTTTCAGATTTAGAATTATCCTTAACATTTTTTAATTCAGATTTATCCTTAGGATTTTCAAATTTGAATTCGAATTTATCCTTAGGACTTTCAAATTTGAATTCGATTTCGGGATTAATTTCAGATTTAGAACTAGAATTAATTGTATCATTATCTTTAGAATTATCAGAGTTTATTTTAGATTTAATATCAGAATTAATTTTCTCAGAATAGTTATCAAAATTGATTTTATCAGATAAATTATCAGAATTAATTTTATCAGATAAATTATCAGAATTAATTTTATCAGATAAATTATCAGAATTAATTTTATTAATTTCTGAATTGATATTCTGAATTAAACAATTAATTTCTGATATTTTGATCATATTCACGTTTTGTAATTTAACATGCAAAGAGTTAATTTTACTATGCAGTAAATCTACTTTATCAGAAAAATTAACTACTTTATCACATGGCAGTGCAGGAACTTGTAAAATTTTTGGAACATAAATCTTGTGTACCTTCGCCGAACACTTGTTTTTGTAATGTTCGTATTTCTTGCATTTGAAGCATTGTACATGACTTTTGTCCCTCCGGTTTCCTGGCGCTGGTGCCTCCTTCGCCACCGGTGATGTAGTCCGAATCTTACGAGTAGGGCACTGATTTTTGTAGTGCCCTCTCTCCCTGCACGTGAAACAGATAATATGGAATTTAAAAACAGACATTTAAATGAAATATACCTGATTCACCCCTGCGCTCCCCCTCAACTCCTGGCGTCTTTGCTCCGTCGACGGTTAGTCCGGTGAAGAGCGGCTCGGCTCTGATACCAATTGTAGGACCGATGCCGTCGATAGAGGGGGGCTGAATATCGATTGTGAAAACTTCGTTACTTTCGTTCTAGACTTAGAGTGTTAGCGCAGCGGAAAAGTAAAAACAGAAAAATAAATGCAAAACAGAAGGACACGCGAGATTTATTTACTTGGTTCCCAACCCCCCTGGGTCAGTACGTCCAAAGCCTATGTACTCGGCGTGAGTCCACTATTGGTCTCCTTTCCAGAATTTTCGGAGGCGGAGAAAACCCGTCTTACAGTTTGATTTACAAGCAAAAGGATAATTAAAATTAATTGCAGAATGTAAATCAAACCAAAACAACTAATGTCGAAGCGTCAGCCGATCTGGACCTCCGAAGTGCCGCGCACTTCCTCCTGGAGTCTCTCGGTCGTAGAACCTCATCTTTAGCGTGTTGTCGTCGGTCGAAATGATCAGAATGGCTCTGGAATGTTGTGTCTGAAGCAGAGGGGTCGAAGCCCCTTATATAGGCCTCCTGGGGGCGCCCCGGACTCTGGGGGCGCCCCGGAAGGCTCGGTCAAACCTTATCCTTGCGCCTACCTCACCGCGGGTGATAAGAACATTGACCAGGGCGCCCCGGACGCTCCGGGCGCCCCCGTGAGGGCTTATCCTGTGTTCTGACTTCGAAACAGCAAAACAGCTTCTAATCCGGGCGCCCCGGACGCTCCGGGCGCCCCGGACGCTCCGGGCGCCCCGGACGCTCCGGGCGCCCCGGTTGACACCTATTTTGACTGCATCACGAAACTGCCACTTTAGTACTGCCTGGGGGCGCCCCCCTTGCTGGGGGCGCCCTGGCTGCATGGGGGCACCCCCAACACTGGGGGCGCCCTGGTTAGGGCCTCCAGCAAGCTATTATATCTTCCGATCTTGGTACCTGCAAGATATACAACCATAAAGCATAGATACATATAATAGTGGTCTTAAGGACTTGGTTCGGACTTCGGATTCGCACGAAACCCTAGGTTGAACCGGCACGAGTTCCTATCCCCGAGAACTCGCCCTTCACCTACTCCTTTCAGGAGACGGTTGACACCCAGTCCTTCGGATGGACTTTTGCTTAGCCTCCGATTACTTCGGATCTCGAGACGCCCGAACCCTGACCCGTCTCTACTCCTGTCCTTAGTCATCACTCAGCTATGTTGCTCAGTCCCTTGGACCAAGACTTCATTACCTAGCAATCCTTTGCTAGGTGCCTAGCAGTCCTTCGCCAGGTCTTCATTCCCTAGCAGCCCTTCGCTAGGTGCCTAGCAGCCCTTCGCTAGGTCTTCTATACCTAGTAGTCCTTCACTAGGTGCCCAGCAGCCCTTTGCTAGGTCTTCTATGCCTAGTAGTCCTTCACTAGGTGCCTAGCAGCCCTTCGCTATGTCTTAGGGTTACGATACCTAGCAGCCCTTCGCTAGGTGCCTAACAGCCCTTCGTTAGGTCTTTAGGGTTTCGATGCCTAGATTAACTAGGACTTTTCTTCAACTTCGGTTACTTCTTTCTTACTCCCCTTTGTCTATTCAATGTATCACTGATTTAAGTGAATTGTCAAACATTAAAACACTTAAAGAGGAACATCATTGATGTAACTTGCACCAACATGCACATCATCTCCGTATTGTTCTGGAGACGCTCTGAGGGGAGAAATTGTAAGCGAAATTCAGCAAATATGCTTTCTGGTTATCTTCTATGGGTTTTCTGGGACACGTGGTTTCTAGCAGTGGCATTTCAGTGGATCCACAGAAGATCGAGGCTATCACCAATTGGGAGCAGCCTAAGTCAGTACAGGAGGTGCATAGTTTTCTGGGCTTGGCAAGATATTATCGACGCTTTGTGGAGGGATTTTCCAGTATCGCCACTCCACTGACACGCCTCACCAGGAAGGGAGTGAAGTTTACATGGTAAGAGGATGGTGAGACCAGCTTTCAGGGGCTAAAGCGGTGGCTAGTATCTGCACCAGTTCTAGTATTGCCCTTAAGTGAGGACGACTTCATGCTCTACACCGATGCGCCCCATCAGGGTTTGGGCGCGGTATTGATGCAGCGGGGTAGAGTAGTCTCTTATGCTTCTCATCACCTGAAGGAACATAAGAAGAACTATCCAGTTCATGATTTGGAGCTTGCCACTATTATCTTTGCACTGAAGATTTGGAGACACCATCTTTATGGTATCACATTTGAGATATTTACAGATCACAAGAGTCTCAAGTACCTTTTCACTCAGAAGGAGCTCAATCTTCGACAGAGAAGATGGATGGAGTTCCTGAAGGATTATGATTGTACCATTAGCTATCACCCAGGGAAAGCTGATGTAGTGGCAGATGCTTTGAGCAGAAAGTCCAGAGGGGTGTTGGCTTGCCATCGAGTGATGGTCACAGATTTGATTCAGGGTTTCTCAGAGTTGAGTCTGGAGGAGCAAGGATAGACTGAGAGGGGCATTCTTGTGATTATGGTTGCTCAGTCACCGATCAGGGCAAGGATTAGAGAAGCTCAGGCCAGTGATCAGCATATGCAGTTTCTAGGCAGCCGAGTAGCCTCTGGGGAGCAGACCGAGTTTACCAGAGATGATGAGGGTATCTTATATTTTCGAGGGAGATTGTGCATACCTGAGTCACATCCGATCATGGAGGAGTTTCTTCAGGAGGCTCATCGCTCCCGTTTCGCTATTCATCCGGGAGGGACCTGCATGTATCGTGATTTGAGGCGTTCCTACTGGTGGAATGAGATGAAGAAAGACATAGCGGATTTTGTAGCCAGATGTCTAGTATGTCAGTAGGTTAAGGCCGAGCACCAGAAACCTGCCGGTTTACTTCAGAGGATCCCCATTCTTGAGTGGAAATGGGAGCACATCACTATGGACTTCGTGGTCGGCTTACCCAGGACTCGGAGAGGACACGACGAGATTTGGGTGATCGTTGATCGATTAATCAAATCCGAGCATTTCTTGGCGATCCGGAAGATGGACTCTTTGGACTGATTAGCTGAGGTGTACTGTGTTGGATCGATAGAAATGATAGAGGGGGTGAATATCGTTAAAACTTTTTCTTCGGATTAGGGAAAGAGTAAATGCAGCGGAAAACAAAACAATCACAAAAAGAACACAAGTCTTTTACTTGGTTCGGAGTCGCGGTCGGCTCCTACTCCAAGGCCCACGGTCCTTGACCGTTTACTGTGGGCAATTCTATAATCGCGCAAAGGTTTATAGATTTTGATACAAGAATATTGCAGTAAATAACAGAATTACACTTTTCATTATCGACGCCCGGTGTGGATCGTACTTCAGAGCAGAGGGTCGTCGTCGACGCTGAAATCTCGAGATCGGAGTTTGCCGAAGCAGAGTGCTTGAACGAAAAGCTTGGAAGCATTAGAAAGTTGTGTTCTTGAAGCCTCAGGGTCGAGCCCCTTTTATAGTGCTCCTGGGGGCGCCTGATTCACTGGGAGCGCCTGGCACGTGCCTTAAGATCGGAGAACCTTCATCCGCAGCTCGGTCAGCGCTTATCCCCTCTAAATCGGCCCCTGGAGCTGACTGGGGCGCCCGGGACCTCCTGGGCGCCTAGCTTGACTTGGTCCGCTGGCTTCGTGGCTGATTTTGCTTCGATTACTCTTTGGCTTTGACCTTGGGCGCCCGGGACCTCCCGGGCACCTAGCCCAGTGTGGTTTCGAAGCGATTCTTGCTTCCTTGTTGTTTTGCCTTTGACCTTGGGCGCCCGGGACCTCCCGGGCGCCTAGCCTAGCTGCCTGCTCCTCTCCTTTGGGGCGTTCTGAGCTGCAGAAACACACTCCTTCGGTCCCTGCATTCAAGGTTAGTTCCAAAACAAACAAAGCAAGAATATTAGTCAGTTTTTACAGTCGTAGCTGTCTTGGTTCTGACTTCGGGTCTCCCAAATAGAACCCTAGGTCGAACCGACGCCTACTGTTCCCTCGACGGGGGAACGCGTCCTCACCTACTCCTCTCAGGAGAGTTTACCTTTTGCCAACCGGCTCCTCCGGTTGGACTTTTGCCTGATCCAGCTGACCAGGTCTTCGTGCCCAGTCCTCGACTAGGACTTCGTGCCCACCTTCCGAGCAGGTCTTCGGTGCCCAGCCCCTTGCCAGGACTTCGTGCCCAGTCCTCAACCAGGACTTATTTGCCCGACTTCTGGTCAGGTCTTCTTGCCCAGTCCTTGACCAGGACTTCTTTGCCCAGCCCTTTGTCAGGACTTCTTGCCTAGTGTACCTAGGACTTCTTTCCTGCACACTTAGTAAACACATTAGACAACAATAACATCTTAACTTCTGAACCCTTTGTCATTATCAAAACCCAGGTTTGACTTAGGTGCTGCCTGCACCAACAATCTCCCCCTTTTTGATTTATGGCAACCCGGTTCAAAAAGTTAAGTTAATCATACAGATAAGTAGGTAAAGTACCAAAGTTAATTTCCTCCCCCTGGAAGAAATCTCCCCCTCAGTTTTTCAAAAGTTCGTGGGGTTTTTGAAAAAGTTTCTAAGTCTAAAAGTGAAACGTTTTTCAGGTTTTCAATACTTAGAAAATTTTCAAGAAAAGGTTTTTAAGTTAGAAAACATTTTTCAAAAAAATATTTTGAGTTGGGCACTTGGAAAATTTTCAGGAGAATTTGAAATTTACACTTAGAAAATTTTCAACCAACCAAAGATTTAGAGTAAGTACTTAGAATAATTTTTGAACGCAAGTAATTTCGAAAATAATTTCCAAAATACTTAGTTTTTGTACTTTAGAAAATTTTCTAAACTTATTCTGAAGTTTTAACACTTAGACAATTTTCAAGCAGTTTAAATACTTAAAAATATTTTTCAAGCAGTTTAAATACTTAGAAGTATTTTTCAAGCAATTTAAATACTTAGAAATATTTTTCAAACAGTTTAAATACTTAGAAATATTTTTCAAGTAGTGTAAATACTTAGAAATATTTTTCAAGCAGTTTAAATACTTAGAAATATTAACCTTCAAAAAGAACTTAAGTACTTAAAGAACTTTACTTTTTGAAAAAAAGGAGATAAAAATTTTTTGGAAAAAAAGATTTAATTTTGAAGAAAAAAAATTAAATTTTGAAACATTCTTTTCTCTCCTTTCCAATCTCTCCCCCTTTGTCATATATCAAAAAATATAGCAAAAAAACTGAGTAATCAAAGTAAGATGTTGTACTGAACCAATTCTAAGTCTAAACTGAACCAAATCAATTTGAATTTTCTCTTTCGGGTCCTATCTAACCCAGTTAGCTATTTACTAACTGTTATAAACAATAGCTTTCGCTAGGGTTAGTCAAGTTAAGTGATCTGATCAAGTTAGATTTTCTACACTTGACACTTAACCTGATTACTGTTCATTTGGTATTTAGTGCCCCAATTACTGCAGATGCACTGACTGATAGCATCTTGAATCAAGGCAAAGACCTAAGCATCTCAATCCATTCTAGGTTATCAATCAAAAGTACCCTAAGGTGCTTGTGAGATGCTGGCTTCTAGATCTATAGGTGCATGCAGTTCTAGGGTTAGGACCTAAGCTAAGTCCATTTGCAAAAAAGCCCTAGTTTTGAATGTGGTAATTTTATTTAAAAAAAACTAAGTTGGAAAAATTATCTTAAATAACATAATGAAAATAAAGAAATGATTTTGCAGAAAATAAAACAGTTTTTGAAAAAATATTGTTAGAGCAGTCCTATTCTACCAAACATAACCCTAACTGCCTTCTTAGTGAGATGAACTCAGACTCAGGTAGGGGTTTGGTGAATATGTCAGCTAAGTTAAATTTTGAGTCTATATGCTTAAGGACTATCTCACCCCTGGCTACATGATCTCTTACGAAGTGGTGTTTGACTTCCATGTGTTTAGTTCTAGAGTGTTGGATTGGGTTCTTTGTTAAATTAATTGAACTTATATTATCAATGTAGACCTGGGTTCGGGTGTAGTTAAGCTGGAAGTCTTTAAGAGTATGCATCATCCATAAGAGTTGAGGTACACACTTTCCTAAAGCAATATACTCAGCTTCAGTTGTAGATAGGGCTACACAATGTTGCTTTCTGCTACACCAACTTACTAGACTATTTCCTAAAAGTTGGCAGCTTCCACTTGTACTCTTTCTATCTTGTTTACACCCAGCATAGTCAGAATCAGAGTATCCTGACAGGTCAAAAGTTGAGGTCCTAGGATACCAAATCCCTACATTTAGGGTGCCCTTGATGTATCTAAGTATTCTTTTTAGGGCTGCTAAGTGTGTTTCCTTAGCACAGGTTTGGTATCTAGCACACATTCCTATAGTAAAAAGGATATCAGGTCTGCTGACTGTAAGGTAAAGTAGACTACCAATCATACTTCTATATAGTTTAAGGTCTACAGGTTTACCATCAGGGTCACTATCTATTTTTACATTTGTGGTCATAGGGGTACTTATGCTTTTGGAGTTATCCATGTTGAATTTCTTTATAAACTCTTTAGCATATTTGGATTGATGGACATAATTTCCATCCCTGGTTTGCTTAATTTGTAATCCTAAAAAGAAGTTGAGCTCACCAACTAAGCTCATTTCGAATTCGTTTTCCATTATTTTTACAAATTCTTTTAAGAAATTTGAGTTGGTGGATCCAAAAATTATATCGTCAACGTAGATTTGGGAAATAAAGATTTCTTTTTCTAAGGTCTTAACAAAAAGAGTTGAGTCAATTTGTCCTTGGTCAAATTCCTTAGAAATGGGGTACGTTGATAGACATTCATATCATGCCCTAGGTGCTTGTTTTAGTCCATACAGTGTCTTATTGAGTTTGTAAACATGGTCAGGTTTTTCTAAGTCCTCAAAATCAGGGGGTTATCCTACATAGACTTCTTCTCTAATAAATCCATTTAGAAAAAGCTGACTTTACATCCATTTGGTAGAGTTTAAAACCTTTATGGGCTGCAAAGGCTAGCAACATTCTTATAGACTCAAGTGTGGCTACTGGGGCATAGGTTTCGTCATAGTCTAACCCTTCGACTTGACTGAACCCTTTAGCTACTAAGCGAGCTTTATTTCTAACTATTTCCCCTTGGTCATTTAGCTTGTTCCTAAACACCCACTTGGTGTCAATAATGGATTTGCCCTCAGGTTTAGGTACTAGTTCCCATACCTGGTTCCTTTCAAATTGGGCTAACTCCTCTTGCATTGCAATGATCCAATCATGATCAAGTAAGGCTTCCTCTATAGTCTTAGGTTTAATTTTTGAAATCAGTGCAATCTGACTAAGATTTCTATAGGAAGACCTAGTTCTGACTCCTAAGGTTGGATCACCTACAATTTGATCAGTTGGGTGACTTAATCTAAGTTTCTTAGTTCTTCTATTACTTGGTTCAGCCTCAGGTCCGGCTAGATGGTTTGGTTCAATATTTGGTTCAACTACTTGGGTTGGTTCAATTATTGGTTCAATTGACTTAGTAGTTAGTTCAATAATTAGTTCATTATCTTCATGATCGATATTTAATGGATTTAAATCTGGGTTATTAGATTTTGAATTAATTTCCTCATCAAATATTAGATTTGTTGTTTCTTCAATTTTGTTAGTTTGTTTATTGTAAACCCTATAGGCCCTACTTGTTGTTGAATGTCCTAAGAAGACCCCTGGGGTTGACCTAGACTGGAATTTACCTAGATAGTCCTTGGTGTTTAGGATATGGACTTTGCACCCAAAGACCCTTAGGTAATGTAGGTTTGGAAGTCTATGGTAGTATAATTCATAGGGAGTTTTATTATGTCGTTTGTTAATTAGGACTCTATTTTGGATATAGCAAGCCGTACTAATTGCTTCTGCCCAAAATTAGTTAGCAGGTTGAATTCATTGAGCATAGTCCTAGTGGCTTCCTGTAGGGTTCTATTTTTTCGTTCGACTATCCCATTTTGTTGGGGGGTTCTAGGACATGAGAATTCGTGACTGTATCAGTTTATTCTACAAAATTTCTCGAACCGTTGATTTTCAAACTCTTCCCTGTGATCACTCCTAAGTCTTTTGATTTTGGTATCATTTTGATTTTCAATTATCTTACAGAAATCAATAAACAGGTTTAGCGTTTCATCCTTAGTCTTTAGGAACCTAACCCAAGTAAACCTAGAGTAATCATCTATAATTACTAAGCAGTACCGGTTTCCTCTTAGTGACTTGGCTCCATGTGAATCAAATAGGTCAAGGTGCAGGAGCTCAAGTGTGGTTTGAGTTAGGTCTGATTGAATTTGTTTGTGATTAAACCTGGTTTGTTTACCTTGGTTGCATGATTCACATATCAAGTTTTCATGGTTCTTAATTTTAGGTATTTCTTTAATTAGGCCAAGTTGGGTTATTTTTGAAATTAATCTCAGATTAGTGACCTAATCTCCTATGCCAGAGGTTTGATTCTTCTAACTGGGTTAAGAGGCATTTAGGTACCAAGGGTAGGTTTATAGTGTAAATATTATTTTTCCTAGTGTCTTTAAACATGATTTCTGAGTCTTGCAAGTTTCTAATCAGGCAGTTAGAGTTGGTAAAGGTAACTACATAGCCAGTATCACACAATTGACTTATACTAAGCAAGTTAAATTTAAAGTTTTCAACCAAAAGTACCATTTTAATGACAAAATCAGATTTGAGTTCAATGTTACCTGACCCAATGACTTTGAGTGTAGCATTATTGCCAAATGCTACTGAGCCTAGGTTCTTGAACTTGAGTTTGGTGAATTTCAATTTGTCCCCAGTCATGTGTCTGGAGCACTCGCTATCCAACATCCATTGGTTCAAATCTTTATGTTCCTACACATAAAGAGTTTGTTGATTTGGATCCAATTAGAATTAAGGATAGCCTAAATTGATTTTCACAACCTAGTCTGTCTCACCCAATCTAGAGTTATCAATCACGCTAACCTTATGGGTTTTTGTGAGATAGGTTTTAATAAAAGTAATAATTTTATTTTGAAAAACCATGATGAATTTTGAAGAGTTGAATTAATTTTGAAAACCATTAGTTTTAAATTTATTTTGAAAAAGAAATATTTGAATCTAAGATTAATTGAAATTTGTGTTAAATTCAAATTTGACAAAGAGTAAATTGAATTTGAATTTCAAAAATTAGCTTTCAGGTCTTGGCGAGGCACAAGGCCTTCTTTGGCCGTAGCCTTATTGGATCATCAACCCTTTCTTTGACAAAGCCTTTTAGTGAAATTTCATTTTCAAAATTACTTTTTGAGAAATTCTGGTCTAACTAGTTTGGGTCTTGGATCGGTAGCTTCGGCTAGTTTCACCAGTCTAAAGAGACCAAGTAGAGTATACTTGACCTTATTAGAAAAGGCTTCCCTAACGTACTATCATCTCACCGCCACCCAATACTATGTTGTTCAAATTTCAGTTAATCGGTTTAGTCCTTAGTCTAACCAGTCCTAGGTCTAAGCATGGTAAATTACAGAAAGTAAATAAACAAGCAAGCATACAATTTTAAAATAAGAAAAGGAATTTATTTAACTATAAAAATGGTTTTTAAGTTGGCTCCCCTGGACTAAAGCCACGGTAATGATTAGGCAAGATATGAATCTTGTCCTTGGGGATCCAATACTGGTTTGGTCCATCTTGGTTGCTCAGGCAAAGTTTGGGTACCCATGCCTGAACTTTGGGTCTAGACTGATTCAGTATAGCATAATATGACCTTTGTCTAGCCTTGGTTCGATACCCTAACCCGGATCGATTTAGAACGGACTTTTGTTTTCCAAGGATCATGTCAAGACCCTTGGAACCCAAAGTGAATCGTTCCAAAGCTGCTCTAAGGTCTTTGACATGAGTTTTCAAGGAGGAGTTCTCTGTCTCAAGTTTTTCAACTTGAGTAGAGGTTCCTTCTTGAACCTTCTCAGTAAAAAATCTAGAGTCAGCGTCCTCTTTCAGGAGTTTTACTTCCTGTCGGAGAGACTCGACTCAAATTTTAGCTTTCGCCAAGTTACTAGATATGATCATATTTATGTGTGGAGGTCGTGGATGTCATATTATGTATGTATTGTATGTGAGATTGTTCGCGTACAGGGGAGGTGTTGTCCGATTTTCGTCGGGCATGCAACCCCTCGAGGCGTGACAGTTGCCCTGTAAATAACTCTCAGGCCATGTGTCAGGCGCCGAGCACTAGGCGCCCGAGCACTCGGGAGCCCTTGTGTATACAGGCGCCCGAGAGGCTGTTTTATTAACAAAGCTAGCCGTTTGCGATTGTTGCGCTGTAGATAACTCTCATGCCACATGATAGGAGCCCTAGAGCACACGGGCGCCCCAGTACTGCCACATCAGCAAACGGATAAGTTTGTCTGGGGCTATAAATAGGTTCCTAGAGCTCAGTTTCAATTCACTCATTCATCTCAAGCATCAGCAAACAAGTTTTGTATAATTTACATTTCCTTTTCTGATCTTTTTCATTTGTAAGTGGCTTCTACGCTCGGAGTTTATTCAGGAGATACGAGCTATATTCTGCCTTGGATTAGCAACCTCCCTGGTTGCAAACCCTAAACCCTAAAATTCCGACTGCCTCTTTCTTTTAAGTTTGCTATATTTTTAATGTTATTTATTATTCGTGTTAACTAACAAACATTTTTGTTTAAAACAAAACAAAAGATAGAGTTTTCTATTTTCAGGGGCAATTCACCCCTTCATACTGACCTTCGTCTACCGACATTGGTATCAGAGCAAGGACGCTCCAGAAGGGCTAATAGTCGTCTGAAGCAATCTATAAAATGATCGGACCAGTCATCTACTTGCCAATGTTCGAGGGGGAGTTTGCGAATTGGAAATGCAAGATGCAGGTATTTTTCAAAATAGATTTCGATTTATTGTTAATCATGAAAAATGATTTTGCAGTTCCAAAAGACGCTGATGACAAACCCAAAGACGAAAGCCTTTAGACAAAGAAGGAATTTCGTAGCAAACAGGAAAGGAAAATTTCATTTGCTAACCGTTCTATCGTCATAAGAAGTCAATCAAATTGGGACCTATGCATCAGTAAAAGTCCTCTGGGAAAAATTCTTGGAGTTGCACGAAGGATCCTCAGAAGTAAAGTTGGCACGACGAGACATCCTTCAAAACCAACTCACCAACCTCTGGAAGAAAGAAGGAGAGACGATGGCACAGCTGCACGTGAATATAAAAGAATTGATCACCGGAGCCACGAATCTTGGGGAAACGGTAACTATCCAAGATGCTCAACGGTAAGGTATGCGGTAAACATATTTCTAAGAACCCCGGAGTGGACGTCTATAATAGATTCTTATTATATCTCCTAGAAGATAGAGGTAAGTACTTTAGAAAAGTTATTTTGTACTTTAGAGTTTCACGAGTGTTGATGTGCAAGAAATGTAAGGAAAATAGACAATATCGCACTAAGCACGATTAGGATCCATCATGAGGAGGAGTCTTTAGAAAATGATAAAAATGCAACGTATATGTTAAGAAGTTGTCTAAATATTTTAAAACTAAACAATTTAATAAGGTGCAGGGTAAGAAGCAAAGGAAAATCCGCTGCTACAACTGCAACGAAGAAGGACATGTTGTACGACCGTTGCCGTCGATAGAGGGGGTGAATATCGACTCGAATATTTCTTCGTAAAATTCGTCTTTCGTACGTTCTAGACAAAGAGTTAGTGCGCAGCAAAAAATAGAAAGAACGAAATAAACAATACAGAAGACAAACGGGTTTTTACTTGGTTCCCAACCCCCAGGGTCAGTACGTCCAAGGCCTAATTACGGGTAACGCCCATCCACTAATGGTCTCCTTTCCGGACTTTTCGGAGGCGGAGAAACCCGTCTTACAATTCAAGTTTACAATCAAAGTGATAAGTAAATTAAGTGCGTAAAATAAAATCAAACCAAACAAAAGTTGACGATCCCGACCGATTTGGAACTCCGAAGTGTAGCGCATTTCCTCCTGGAGCCTCCTTGGTCGCAGAGCTTCGTGTCTAGTGCTTTTTCTTCGCTCAGAGTGCTTAGAATGTGTTAGATCGTGACAAGCAAGATAGAGGGGGAGGGGGGTGAATAGCTTTTCCCGATTTCTACCTATTACATTAACGTGCGCAAGCGGAAACAATAACAATAAAAACAACCAAACGCTAACACGTTACCGTTTACGTGGTTCGGAGATGACGCTCCTACTCCACGGCAGTCCGTAAGGTGGACGATCCCTCGATCCTTCGGCGGATCACTCCCCGGATGCCCTCAGGCTAGCTCGTGTAGCTCCTTGTGGGTGAAGAAACATTGCCACAATCTTGAACACACCTCTGAGCTCTTAAACTACTATTTGGTCTTTCCCCAAAGCCAAATTCGTCAAGAGTCCCAGCCAAAACGAAGCCCTTTTAAATAGAGCTCCCTTCTTTTTGGCCGCTACCAGTCGACTGCCCCCACTCAAATTCGACCGTTGCAAGCCCCAACGTTCGAATTCTGGCTGCTACCAGTCGACTGCCCCCATAGCAGTCGACGATCGTTCTGCCACTCTTATTAGTCGACTGCCTAGGGCCCAGTCGACTGCCACCTAGGTTTTTCCCTTCCCGAGTACAATTCTCTCAGCACTCGACCTCTAGGATTTCCCCGAGTACATTCCCTCAGCACTCGTACCCTCACAACTCAGCTGACTCTTCACCAGCAGCCTCGAACTGTTGCCTTCGGCCCTCTTCATCTTTGGCTCCTGTCCCTCGGATGCACACACAAGCCTACAACTTGCCTCCATGCCATCCTTCACGCATGCCTCGAAGTCCGCACCCCTCGGCTCATCGTCCCTGCTATCCACGGTCCCTCGGGTGCACACAAGCCCACGACTTGCCTCCATTCCACCCTTTACCGTACCTGAAGCCGTCCAGCTAAGTCAATATGTGTAACCTACAAACCTGCACACTCACATACACATATTAGAACACAAGGGTAATCCTAACTTAAACCCTTTGCCCAAATATCAAAACACATGGTCACTCCAGACCATAGATTGACCCAACAATCTTCCCCTTTTTGATGTTTGGCAATGCGTTTAAGTTAGGGAAAACAACTAGCAAAAACACAATGCTAACAACCATTTGGACTTACGTTGCCAAGGCTCCACATTTGACTTACACCGCCAATGCATATGCAATGCAACCATACATGGATCCTATCCCAAGGCATCCCCACACCTAACCTCCCCAAGTTAGGAATTTTCACCAAAACGAGCTTTTTAAAACCTTCCCAAAGCTCCCCCTACATTGGACTTACAATGCTCCTCCTTTACCTAGGCTCCCCCTAGACCTAGGATTTCCCGCAAAGGCGTGTTTGGTTTCCCAAATTATACCCAACACTTCTCCCCCTTTGCCATATATCAAAAGACTCCAACAATTTCCCCCTTATTGGATCTTTTAACCTCAATTGATCATAAACAGAGTGTACTAGCCCCTCATACACTTGTTTTATATCATTTGAACACTTTTGAATTGCTAAAAACCCAATTCATCCTTTACCAGTCGACTGCCCCCTGGGCTAGTTGACTAGCACGCTGAAAAACCAAATTTCAACTTTCTGAACCCAAATTCAGAAATGCACCAGAAATTCCACAAATCTCCACAAATTCCCAAATTTTGTGGAGAGGTTTGTGGTACCCATACCTACTTGTAAAAAATACACTCAAAAATGTATCTATCATCATTCCCAAGATTGACATAAAATCCAAAACTAGCTAAAAAATTCAATTGAACCTTGACCTAAAGTCCTAGTTTTGGTTTCCTCTAGATGTCTTTGCCCATACCAACCTACTGTAGGACCGGTGCCGTCGATAGAGGGGGGGGTGAATATCGATCGTGAAAACTTTCGTAAATCTTTCGTAAGACTTCTGGACTCAGAGCGTTAGTGCAGCGGAAACATAAAAATAAAATAAGAGAAAGCAAAACAGGGGACACGGCAGGTTTATTTACTTGGTTCCCAACCCCCCAGGTCAGTACGTCCAAGGCCTATGTACTCGGCGTTGAGTCCACTAATAGTCTCCTTTCCGGAATTTCCGGAGGCGGAGAAACCCGACTTACAGTGCAATATTACAAGCAATAATATAGAAAATGAATACTGTAAATTAATTGCAAACCAAACATAAAATATGAAGCTCGGCCGATCTGGACCTCCGAAGTGCCGCGCACTTCCTCCTGGAGCCTCCCGGTCGCAGAACCTCGTCTTTAGCATGTTGTCGTCAGTCGGAATGATCAGATTCGCAGTTCGGAAGTGTGTCCGAAGAAGAGGGGTCGAAGCCCCTTTTATAGCCCTCCTAGGGGCGCCCTGGTCGACGGGGGCGCCCCGGAAGACTCGGTTAACACTTATCCTTGCGCCTACCTCGCCGCGGGAGATAAGACTGTTGACCAGGGCGCCCCGTGCATCCCGGGCGCCCTTCTGAGTGCTTATCTTTATTTAGAACGTGAAACAGCACAAACAGAGTTGACCCGGGCGCCCCGGATGTTCCGGGCGCCCCGGTTGACTCCTTTTGACTGCATCACGAAGCTGCTCTCTTAGCTCCCTGTTTAGCACTGACTGGGGGGCGCCCCCCTTGTTGGGGGCGCCCCCAACACAGGGGCAGCACCCTGAATTAACACTGCAAGGCTTGCTTTGTCTCCGGTTCTTGTTACCTGCAAGATACACAAACACAAAGCATACATGCATGAAAAATGAAGCCTAAGGACATGGTTCTGACTTCGGATTTGCACAAAACCCTAGGTCGAACCGGCACGAGTTCCCACCCCCGGGAACACGCCCTTCACCTACTCCTTTCAGGAGACGATTGCCACCCAGTCCTTCAGGTGGACTTTTACTTAGCTTCCGATACTCCCGGACCTCGAGACGCCCAAACCCTGACCCGTCTCTACTCCTGTCCTTAGTCATCGCTCAGCTAAGTTGCTCAGTCCCTTGGACCAAGACTTTATTCCCCAGCAGCCCTTCGCCAGGTGCCTAGTAGCCCTTCGCTAGGTCTTCTATGCCTAGTAGTCCTTCACTAGGTGCCTAGCAGCCCTTCGCTAGGTCTTAGGGTTACGATACCTAGCAGCCCTTCACTAGGTGCCTAGCAGCCCTTCGCTAGGTCTTTTGGTTATGATACCTAGCATCCCTTCGCTAGGTGCCTAGCAGCCCGTTGCTAGGACTTGTTCCCCTGACATCCCTTCGTCAGGTGCCTAGCAGCCCTTTGCTAGGTCTTTTCTTTCTGGCAGCCCTTCGCCAGAGCCTAGCGGCCCTTCGCTAGGTCTTAGGGTTTCCATGCCTAGCTTAACTAGGACTTTTCTCAGGCTTAGGTTACTTCTCCTTAGCTCCCCTTTGTCTGTTCAACATATTACTGACTTAAGTACATTGTCAAACATTAAAACACATAAAGGAGAACATCATTGATGCAACTTGCACCAACAATCTCCCCCTTTTTGATGTTTGACAATAACTTAAGTTAGATTGGTTTAAGGGGCTAAATTGCTATCCTTGGGATAAAAGGTATAGGTTTTTGGGAGAGTAAAAAATATTCTAACTGAAAAAAAATCTAACTTAAGCACTCTCTCCCCCTTTGTCATGCATCAAAAAGATATAAACTTGCATCAACAATGAAAAACCTTTGAATTTTTGTTTTGAAAATACTTAGTGCAATTTTGTTTTTTAAAAAAATTGCATAAATTTGAAAATGCTCTAGGTTTAAAGTATAAATACTTTGAAAAGATGATTTGTAAGGAGTGCAAGTACTTTTAAAAGATTATTTAAATCCCTTTTTGAAAAAGTATAAGTATATTTTTTGAGAAATTAAGTACTTAACAATACATTTGAAAATATTTTTTTTTTAAATTAAGAATATTGGTTTTGAAAGACATAAGTACCTTTTTTTTTGAAAATATTTTACTTGATTGAGTTTCTTTTCCAGTCTGACACCATCCTAGGAAACCTTATTGACCACAAGGGCATTTCCTAAGTGTCCTGGAAAGTTTTCAAACAAGTAAATATTATGATAATATTTCACAAAGTATGTGCTGAAAAACTGTGTGAATTTTGAAGATCTAATATTTTACTTAACTTGGTCTATTTTCCAGTCTGATACTATCCTAGGAAACCTTGTTGACCACAAGGACATTTCCTAAGTGTCCTAGGAATTTTCCAACCTAAGTAACTATTATTTCAAAATCATTTCATAAGTCACACAAATTTTAACAAGTGGTATTTTGAAAAACATAGATTTTTAGTATTTTAAAAGCATGTAATTGAATAATTCTTTTAATTTGACCTCCCCCTAAACTTGACTCAGTCCTGGGAAGCTTGTTGACCACAAGTACTCTTCCTTTGAGTCTTAAGGTTTGATTCAAATCAAAGGAATTTTCTAATAATAAAAAATAGTTTAAGACTTGAAAAAATTTGACTCAGACTTCCCCTAAATCTGACACATCCTAGGAGTCCTTTTTAGATTATGAAGTGGACCTTCCTCTGTGTCTTTAGGGTTTATCAGAATCAAAAGAACAGGTAAACATTTGATTTTTACAATAGGTAAAATCTTTTTCGAAAAGCCACAAGTGATAACGATTAAAGCATGATTTTCGAAAAGATATTTTCAAATAATAGTAATGTTTTTAAAGTGCAGTTTGAAAAATATGAAAAGCACTCCCCCTGTATTAATGTCGTTTGACTCTATCTAAGTGCCCTAAGGAACTTTAGTGTTGTCCTAAGAGGCTTGTGTCTAATTGCGTGAGTCAATCAATTTTTGGAAAACAATATACCTTTTTGAAAAATGTGTAATATATATAATCAATCAGACAAGCATGAATTCCATAAAAACATTATTATGTTAAAGCTCTATTTTGAAAAATATATTTTTAGGAAAATATTCTAACAATTTTGAAAAACAATTTTGAAAAATATTTTTCAATTCATTAGTCCTTAACATCTCACCCATTTTAGATGTATCAATACAACAAGCATGATTGCCTTATAGGTGTATTGTGAGATGCTTGAATCATTTTCCATTATTAAATCTAATTGAAATTTGTGTTAGATTCGAATTTGACAAAAGATAATTTGAATTTGTATTTCAGAAATTGGCTTCCAGGTCTTAGCGAGGCACTAGGCCTTCTTTGGCCGAAGCCTTATGGGATCATCCACCCTTTCCTTGACAAAGCCTTTTAATGAAATTTCATTTTCAAATTAAATTAGGTCATTTTCTGGTCTAACTAGCTTGGGTCTTGGATCGGTAGCTTCGGCTGGTTTCACCAGTCTAAAGAGACCAAGTAGACTTGATCTTATTAGAGTTGGTTTCCCCAACGTACTATCATCTCACCTCCTCCCAATACTATGTTGCCAAATTTCAATTATCTTTTTCTTATGACCTTTCTAAATTATGCATAAAAATTAAATATGAATGACATGTCATATATTTTAAAGGAAAATAGCAAATGCATGGCATGACAATTATGCATGAGTCAAACAAGTCAAGACATTTTATTTTTGTTTCTAAGAATGTATCAAATTCTCGGTTTGATACATATCGTGTGAACCTGCGAATATGTCAACCCACTTTGACATATTTGATTTTATTGATTTAATTGTTGCGGTTTTGGTAAGGTTTTAGTTTGGTTCAGGTTTAAGTGATTTAAGATTGGATTAATTAAGATTTATCTGAATTAATTAAGATTTAAATGATTTAATTTGATTAATTAAGGTTTAATTGATTTAATTGAATTAATTAAGATTTATTTGAATTAATTAAGATTTAATTTGATTTAATTTAATTAAGATTTATTTTGAATTTAATTAAGATTTAATTTAATTTAATTAAGATTTAATTTAATTTAATTTAATTAAGATTTATTTTGTATTTAATTAAGATTTAACTTGAATTTAATTAAGATTTAATTTAATTTAATTTAATTAAGATTTATTTTGTATTTAATTAAGATTTAATTTAATTTAATTAAGATTTAATTTAAATTAATTTAATTAAGATTTATTTTATATTTATTCGAAGATAATTAAGGTTTAATTTAAGTTTTAATTAGGATTTAATTTGAATTAATTTGAAATTAATTAAGGTTTAATTTAAGTTTTAATTAGGATTTAATTTGAATTAATTCGAAATTAATTAAGGTTTAATTTTTTTTTTGAGATTATTATGATTAATTAATAATTGTGGGTTTAAATTCATCATTTTCATTATTTCAAAAATTTCTTCTTCATTTTTATCTTTCTTTTCAAGTTTTTCTAATAATTTCGATTTATTTGAATTTTTATAATTTATATTTATTATGGCCTTTATCTTAGATAGTTCCATATCCTCTTTAAGATTTGATTTTTCAATATCCTTATAGTAGGTGGAGTAAATTGGGCCACTAATTAAGGTTTCAGGATTATCTAAGGGGATAATTAAATTATTATCTAAAGAGACATCATCTTCAGAGTTATCCTTATAATTTTTAGAATTAATTTCTGAATTAACTTTAAGATTTTCTGAATTAAATTCTGGATTAAATTTAGAATTCTCAACTTCGAATTTAGAATTATACAATGGATTTTCGAATTTGAATTTATAATTATCTGAAGGATTTTCTGACTTAGAATTATCCTTAAGATTTTTGAATTCAACTTTATCCTTAGGATTTTCAAATTCGAATTTGGATTTATCCTTAGGATTTTCAAATTTGAATTCGGATTTAGTTTCAGATTTAGATCCAGAATTAATTGTATCATTATCTGTAGAATTATCAGAATTTATTTTAGATTTAATATCAGAATTAATATTATCAGAACTAATATTATCAGAATTAATATTTTCAGAATTCATGTTTTCATAATTAATATTTTCAGAATTCATATTTTCAGAATTCATGTTTTCATAATTAATATTTTCAGAATTCATGTTTTCAGAATTCATGTTTTCATAATTAATATTTTCAGAATTCATGTTTGAAATTTCTGAATTGATATTCTGAATTAAGCAATTTATTTCTGATATTTTAGTTGTATTCACATTTTGTAATTTATCATGCAAAAAATTTAATCTACTATGCAGTAAATTTAATTTTTCAGAAAAATTAACTGAGTTATCTAAGGACAGTGCAGGAAATTGTAAAACTTTTGGAACGTAAATCTTACGTACCTTCGCCGAGCATTTGTTTTTGTAATGCCCGTATTTTTCGCACTTGAAGCATTGTACGTGACTTTTGTCCCTCCGGTTTCCTGGCGTTGGTACCTCCTTTGCCGCCGGTGACGAACGATTTTTACGAGTAGGGCACTGATTTTTATAGTGCCCTCTCTCCCTGCATGTAAAACAAATAATATGCGATTTAAAATTAGACATTAAAAAAAATTGTACCTGATTCACCCCTGGGCTCCCCCTCAACTCCTGGCGTCGTTGCTCCGTCGGCGGTTAGTCCGGTGAAGAGCGGCTCGGCTCTGATACCAATTGTAGGACCGGTGCCGTCGATAGAGGGGGGGGTGAATATCGATCGTGAAAACTTTCGTAAATCTTTCGTAAGACTTCTGGACTCAGAGCGTTAGTGCAGCGGAAACATAAAAATAAAATAAGAGAAAGCAAAACAGGGGACACGACAGGTTTATTTACTTGGTTCCCAACCCCCCAGGGTCAGTACGTCCAAGGCCTATGTACTCGGCGTTGAGTCCACTAATAGTCTCCTTTCCGGAATTTCCGGAGGCGGAGAAACCCGACTTACAGTGCAATATTACAAGCAATAATATAGAAAATGAATACTGTAAATTAATTGCAAACCAAACATAAAATATGAAGCTCGGCCGATCTGGACCTCCGAAGTGCCGCGCACTTCCTCCTGGAGCCTCCCGGTCGCAGAACCTCGTCTTTAGCACGTTGTCGTCAGTCGGAATGATCAGATTCGCAGTTCGGAAGTGTGTCCGAAGAAGAGGGGTCGAAGCCCCTTTTATAGCCCTCCTAGGGGCGCCCTGGTCGACGGGGGCGCCCCGGAAGACTCGGTTAACACTTATCCTTGCGCCTACCTCGCCGCGGGAGATAAGACTGTTGACCAGGGCGCCCCGTGCATCCCGGGCGCCCTTCTGAGTGCTTATCTTTATTTAGAACGTGAAACAGCACAAACAGAGTTGACCCGGGCGCCCCGGATGTTCCGGGCGCCCCGGTTGACTCCTTTTGACTGCATCACGAAGCTGCTCTCTTAGCTCCCTGTTTAGCACTGACTGGGGGGCGCCCCCCTTGTTGGGGGCGCCCCCAACACAGGGGCAGCACCCTGAATTAACACTGCAAGGCTTGCTTTGTCTCCGGTTCTTGTTACCTGCAAGATACACAAACACAAAGCATACATGCATGAAAAATGAAGCCTAAGGACATGGTTCTGACTTCGGATTTGCACAAAACCCTAGGTCGAACCGGCACGAGTTCCCACCCCCGGGAACACGCCCTTCACCTACTCCTTTCAGGAGACGGTTGCCACCCAGTCCTTCAGGTGGACTTTTACTTAGCTTCCGATACTCCCGGACCTCGAGACGCCCAAACCCTGACCCGTCTCTACTCCTGTCCTTAGTCATCGCTCAGCTAAGTTGCTCAGTCCCTTGGACCAAGACTTTATTCCCCAGCAGCCCTTCGCCAGGTGCCTAGTAGCCCTTCGCTAGGTCTTCTATGCCTAGTAGTCCTTCACTAGGTGCCTAGCAGCCCTTCGCTAGGTCTTAGGGTTACGATACCTAGCAGCCCTTCACTAGGTGCCTAGCAGCCCTTCGCTAGGTCTTTTGGTTATGATACCTAGCATCCCTTCGCTAGGTGCCTAGCAGCCCGTTGCTAGGACTTGTTCCCCTGACATCCCTTCGTCAGGTGCCTAGCAGCCCTTTGCTAGGTCTTTTCTTTCTGGCAGCCCTTCGCCAGAGCCTAGCGGCCCTTCGCTAGGTCTTAGGGTTTCCATGCCTAGCTTAACTAGGACTTTTCTCAGGCTTAGGTTACTTCTCCTTAGCTCCCCTTTGTCTGTTCAACATATTACTGACTTAAGTACATTGTCAAACATTAAAACACATAAAGGAGAACATCATTGATGCAACTTGCACCAACACCTACAATGCATCCATAGCATTGATTTATATGGTATTTATACATCAAAAACCACCTTTCATGTAATATAACCCCAATGCCATCTTCCCATGCATGAAACTCAAATCCAACATGCCAAAACCCAAGAATTGAGACTCACATCCGTCTCCAACTCTTTTGGCACACTCCATGGTCCAACTAGACCTCCTAGAGAAACACCTCCCGAGGTCCATTAACCATGGATCCCAAAGGCTCCTAGAGCTCTCCCTTAAGCTCTTAGCCCTAGCCACCTCCCTTGGTGACTCAACAACCACTAGGCCACACCGGTGTTCTCCGATGACTCTTGGCCTACAAACTTAACCTTCTTAACCTTAGATACCTTGTCCTTGGTTAAGTCCTTCTTTTTCCTTTTAAATGACACCCCCTTGTCATTTTGGACTTCCCCTCCTTGCTATAATCATATGCTACCCTAGCATATTTCTTTCCATTGGCATTGGAGACCTTAGATCGATAGCCCAACCCCGATCTATCATTGTTGGGTTTTAGACCACCCAACACCATACCTAAACCCTTAGATCCAACCGCGAATCTTTCTAGGGTTTTCTCTAATTTATCAAGTCTTGCCCTCAAAGCTTGATTTTCCCTTTCTAGGCTTTTAACCCTAGAATCCACATGTCCACCTTGGATATTCCTAGACCTACCCACCTTTCTAGGCATATGTCTCCCCTTCTTGGGATTTTTGCCTTGATCCTTAGGTCCAACGGTCTTAGATTTATCATGATGCATGACTTTCTTAGGGTTTTGATCTACCTTGTTAACCATATTCCTATCATTATACTTAAATCCATGATTATGCACAAGCAAGCATTTTTCATTATTTCTAGCATACATAGATGAATTTGAAACATACTTAAGCTTAGAGATTACCTCCCTTACCTTTGGAGCTCCCCCTTGATGTGAGCTTCTTTTTTTCTCTTCTTTTTCCTATCTTCTCAAATGCTCCATCTTCTTGAGCTCTCCTTTTCTCGGGCACTTGGTATGATAGTGCCCTAGCTCCCCACATGTAAAGCATCTAATATGCTTTTTCTCCTTCTTTTCCCTACAACCCTTATTAGATTTTAAATGAATTGACCCGGGTTTAGGGTTTGCCTCCTTCTTACCTAGTGGGCACTTATCCTTGTAGTGTCCCTTTTGATTTCACCCAAAGCACACTATGTGGTTTTTGGTCCTTGCTTTGGTGGAGGTAGGAGCTTCTTCTTGCTCCGGTATTGATGAGGGTCTCTCCTCCCCCTCAATCCTTGAATTTGAGACCTCTTCTTTTTCTCTTGAGACCTCTTCCATCATTCTTGAATTTGAGACCTCAATCCTTGAATTTGGTGGTTTTTGGTCTTTTTCTCTTGAGACCTCAATCCTTGAATTTGAGACCTCTTCCATCATTCTTCCTCTAGCTTGTGCTCTTTTGGTGGTTATTCCAACAAGAGCAGACTTTCACTCTGATACCACTTGTTAGATCATGACAAGCAAGCTAGAGGGGGGGTGAATAGCTTTTTCGAATTTCTACCTATCACGTTAGTGTGCGCAAGCAAAAACAATAACAATAAAAACAACCAAACGCTAATACGTTACCATTTACGTGGTTCAGAGATGACGCTCCTACTCCACGGCAGTCTGTAAGGTGGATAATCCCTCGATCCTTTGGCGGATCACTCCTCGGATGCCCTCCGGCTAGCTCGTCTATGCCTTCTTCTTCAAGGACTCAAGATAAACCTTGCAGTTTCTTCGCCAGTGACCCTCCTTGCCGCAGTGATGGCAAGTGCCTTTTGGTGTTTTTTCTATCTTTTTGGCCTTTTTCTTCTTTCCCTTATTCTGTTCTTTGGCCTTCCTCTTAGAACCTTTCTTCGAGGAACCAACTAACAGTACCGTCTTCTGATCCTGCTTCACAGAAGGCTCTATAGTCTTCAGCAGGTTGAGCAACTCAGGAATGGTAGTCTCCAGCTTGTTCATCCGATAGTTCATCACAAATTGTGAATAACTTTTGGGCAAACAATGCAGAATTAAGTCAATACTTAGTTCATGATCCATTGCAAAACCGAGTGTGCCCAGTCGCTCAATGTACCCCAACATCTTCAACACAAACTGTGAGACAGAAGTGCCTTCCTGCATCTTAGAGGTGAAGAGGAGTCTGGAGACCTCGAACCTTTCGGATCTCGCCTGCTCGTCAAAAAGCTCATGAAGAAGGAAGATGATGGTATAAGCATCCATATGCTCATGCTGCTTTTGCAGCTCAGGTACCATAGCGGCTAGCATGATGCAACTCGCAAGTTCAGAATCTGTCACATGTTTCTGATAGGCCACTAACTGGTCTAGAGTTGCATTTTCTGGAGGACGGTTGGGAAGTTGATCTTCAAGGACATAAGCAAGTTTTTCTGCCTTGAGGACTATCCTCAGGTTTCGAAGTCAGTCCATGAAGTTTGGCCCAGTCAGCTTATTGGTGTCCAAAATGGAACGCAAATTTAGAGAAGACATGATCAAGTGATTATCCTAGAAATACAAATTGAGCTTATGTGAGAAGAATGATAAAGAATGCATCAACATACATTAATTAAATCCTATTTATTTTTTCGAATTGAATAACCCTTTTTATCAATTCGGGAGATCGTAGGAACATCTCTAAATAGGTTGATATCCAACCATAGATAAGAACAACCATGTCTGTGGCCATCAAGTTATTCTTAGCTATGAAGGTAGGTAATTATACCGATTACATATCACATATATGTAATTATCACTTTATGTTATCAACTAATTGAATGTTTGCATAAATCATTGGGTTGTTAACTCATTAACAAGTATGCAACAATATACATAGCACCCAACTGCACCTCTCTTTACATCGACCTTGGCTGTGGCACAACAAATCGATGCTCCAAGCTTAAGGCTGACCCATTAATCAAGAAATAGTTTTAATATGGTTGGAGCTCATTCAACCGTTTAGTCAGGCTTGGATGTGTCCAACAACCAAAACTAAGGATTGACCTCTCACTCCAACTATATTAATCATAAACTAATTCCATGGTTTGAACATGTTGAGATTCAAGCCGGGCATGGATGTGTCCATCAACCCAAACGAGAAACAAAACTCTGGTTCTAACCATATTAATGGAAGGTGTTGGCCTTAATATTTTGCAAGGGGTTTTGGGCTGAGACTGAACATAGGCTAATCTGGCTTGTTCGAGCCGGGCTGGTTCACCAGCTTTGTAATCGGCCAGCTCTTTCTGCAAGCGGGCCACCTCAGCGTCTCGCTCTTTAAGTTGGGCATCCTTGGCTGTCAGGCCTGCTTCTGTACTTACCAGTTGGGCCTCCAAAGCCTGAAAAGCCTCTCGCTGAGCCTGGAGTTATGTCTCCTTTCCCTTCAAGGCTGCGAGCTCTATTTCTTTGTTCTGCAGAGTCTGCTAGTGAGCGGCGGATGCCTCCCGCAGTTGTCGCTGTAAGTCACGGGCCTCAATGGTTTTCCTGTCCAGGTCAGAACGAGCCTGGGCTTCGAGAGTAAGGGCGGTTTTCTTCGAGGCCTCAGCGGCCTCCAGCTGAGTGCCGAGCTGATCCATCTCATGGGCTGAGGCCACCAATATCTCGTGTGCTCGCTCTAATCGGATATCACCCTCCGCCAATTGCATTCGTAAGGAAGTTATCTCGTCGCGGAGTCGGGTCTGACCCTCGACACCAGGGGGAGAGCACACTGATCTAGTTGGTGCTCTAAGTTCTGTATCTTGTGCTCAGCCGCCCGGTGTTCCCTAACATTCGTGACCAAGGCCTTAGTGACCGCCTGGCCCCCGACCCACAGCTGCACAAAAACGAACGATGTGAGAAAAGAACGAAAGGGGCGAAGGGTAAGAAAAGGTATACCTTGATCATATCCATGGCGAAGTTATCGGCCAGACTGAAAGGACTTCATCCTTCGGTTAGCTCCAGGCCTTGGTCCCAAGCCGCAGATAGATGACCGTGCAGGTTGAGTGGCTGGGGCTCGACCATCCGAAGTAAGTGAGTTTCGGAGGGGAGTTGCAACTCTAATGGTACTCGAGGGAGGTCATGCATAGCTAGGAGGGCAGCGGCAGCTTCTTCACCGACCGGATCAGCAACGGACGCCGGGCGAGTAGGGGCCGAGCTGGAGGCTATGTCTCCCAGCCGGGGTAAACTCGGACGGGGGAGGGAGACCGCAGGCTGAGCAGTGCTGGAGGACGGGGCTGAAGTTCCCGGGCGAGGAGAGGCCGAGCGGGGAGTTGACAGCCGAATTCTAACCCGACCGGGCGGGGGAGCCGGCAGATCAGGCGCCCCACCGAGCTGAGCTCGGGTCGCAGAAGTGCTAGAGGAAGCAGCCTCCCTGGGACGTTTTTTTCTTTTTGGACGCCCGGGAAGAAGACTGACCAGCGGCAACAGTCGGCACTTCTATCTCCACGCGGACTTCGGGGAGGGCTGCCTCAATGCTCTGAGCTAATATTTCCAATTCTGAGCCACTCCCCGTCTTGCCTGGTTGTTCGGGAGCCTGTGCCGCGCTCACGGGCGGCACACTCCGACTCGCTAGAAGTTTAGCCGCCCGGGTGTTCAATGCCTCTTATTCCAGGGCCAGCTCTTCATCAAGGAGGGCATCCATCAGAGCCTGAGCTGCAAACCAGAAAAAGTTTTAGTTAGCATTAAAAGACCCTTAAGTGAAAAGGGGAGTTTACCATATGCGCCAGGCAGCTCCGCCGGGATTTGACTCAGCCGGCAGATGTAGAGCACCGCCTCACTCAGCAGTTTACCAGCGTGGAAACGACGCCCCCCGATCTTAGAGAAGGCCAATTGAAAGCGGGGGTCAGCACGGTATTTCTTGGGAGCAGCAGGATGAACTGGTAGCTCTTCCAGCCAGTCAGTCGGCCAAGACGCGATCGGGGTAGTGCTTATGTAAAAAAAGTGAGATTTCCACCCCTTGTTCGAGGAGGGAACCTTATCTAGAAAAGCTGTGTTAACCCGGGCCTGAAAAAAGAAACAGCCCGGCTCTTGCATTTTAAGATAGAAGAAGAGATGGAAGACCTGAGGAATAAGGGGAATTCGGAAAGATTCGAAGATGATCACGGTACCACACAGGATACGGATCGAGTTCGGGGCTAGCTGGGAAAGAGGCACTTGGAAGTACCGGCAGATCTCTACAATAAAAGGTGCAAGGGAAATCGCAAGTCGGCTAGAAGATGGTCCTTGAAGATAGTAAAATAGTTCACTGGAACTTGGTTCGGTCGGTCATCCCGAGAGGGGAGAACAAAAGGGTGATCTTCCGGAATGCAATAATCTATACGAAGGGTTTCTAAGGAACCCAGACTCAAGGTCGAGCGGGTGGTGGTATACCACGGCCCGGGTGCAGAAGACGAGCCGACCATATAGTCGGACTCGGGAACTAACGGACGAAATATTAGGCGAGGAGAAGAGTACCTAATGTTAGGGCTCAAGATAAAACGCTGATCGCCGAAAGTGCTGATCGTCGGAACTCGAAGAAGTCGTGCGGCGGAGGTCGGATAGAAGCGAGAGGAGAAGCGGGAGTCAAGGTGAAAAAGGGTGAAATGATGGGCTAAGCCTATTTATACTACAGGCAAAGCAAGGATGACCGTCGGATGGAGAGGCGGGAAATGGCGGGCTCCGATCTCCACCGTCCACTCCCTGCAATTCCCCAAGTCTCGAGGCTTCACGCGGACGCCACGCCGATGACGCCTCGAGGCCAGAGGCACCCACTCAGAAGATGTCGCGTGTTCTGGCATTGATGAGTGATTTGATGGGGGATCGGGCGTTCAAAGGACCAACTCGGAATACGAGGAACGCGCGGGAAGGCGGAAAGGAAGTCAGGTCGACCGGGCCAGGAGCCTAGTCAGTCGGGCTTGACGCCTCCTTCGACTAGACTTGAAGGGGAGGCTTGTGATTCGGGCCTTCTATTTTGGTAGGGAAGTTGAGAGCCCGGTCAGAGTTAACCCGATGTAATCCGGGTCAAGGAGGATCAAGCCCATTCCCCTCCCGATGCCACGGACCCGGTCGAAGGCTCATCCATAAGACCGGGAAGTTAAAAGCTGACACTCGGCGACATGGGGTCAGGCGCTAAAGCTCCATCACCTTGAGCCGGGCGCCAGAGCCCAGGCACCGAGAGGTCGGGCGCCAGAGGTCAGCATCCATAGCCCCGTGACCTCGGGTCGGGCGCTAGAGCTCGGACATCGAGAGGTCGGGTACTAGACCTCGAACACCGTGAGATCGGGTGATAGGGCTCGGACATAGAGAGATCGGGCGCTAGAGCTCGGACACCGTGAGGTCGGGCGCTAGAGCTCGGACATCGAGAGGTCGGGCACTAGACCTCGGACACCGTGAGGTCGGGTGATAGGGCTCGGACATAGAGAGATCGGGCGCCAGAGGTCATCCCTAATACCCAAGGTGGTAAATAAGTCCATGATCCGACCTGGCAAGGCCCCGTGCCAAAAGCGTTCGTTCCTACAATAAGGATCTGGCATGGCTCTTTATTAAGGGAAAAAGTCTTCTGGTGTAATCATTACTTGATACAACCGCATAGCATTAATTAAGGTCAGATGGGGCCCCATTAAACTTTTTCCCACAGCAGAGGTTAATCTTTCCCCGGAAAATGACGCACTGTTCACCAAAAATGTACCTACATCGGCTGATCGCTTCGCTTTGTCAAACATAGCTTTGCATTTTGGAATGCTCCTTTTTTTTTTTTTTGGGTTTAGGAAGAGTAAAATGGGATTTTTCATAGGGCAGATTACACGTTTTGAATATTTCCAAAATTCTTACTTGATTTAAGAAAAGAGTAAAATTTATTACGCTCTTTGATAAAACACCGAATAGATAAATATATAAAGCCACTGCCATTGACTTCATTAATTCATTACATGCATATCATATCATATACTAATATCTCGAGCACTTTATTTAACCCATATTATTTATTATTGGGTGTAAATTATTTAATAGATGCAGATGCAGTATTAATTAACTAAACATTAAAGTTTTCGGCCCAGTTTTGTTGCTGAAGCCACTCGACGGTGGTCTTGTTAAGCTGGAACGCCTTGGCCAGGATGACGGCGGGCACGTGCGGCATCGACCCGAACACGGCGTTCGGCACCGTCATCAGCCCCGGCCTTTGGCTCCCGAACGCCGCAGTCCCCACAGCCCTGTCATCGCCGGCGACGGTCATCGAGCATGTTAATTATATATATATATATATATATAATGAAAATATATAAGATATAATTTCTATTTAATTTTAAAGAAAGAATTAGCTTAGCTAGAAATTAACAATGCATGCCTTTTGCTGCCCATATTGAACTGGAAGTGGATGAGCCCCTGGGGGAAGACGAAGACGTCGCCCTTCTGCATCTTCTTGGCGTACAGAGTGTTGCCGGCATCGGAGTTGGTGGTGATGAAGCCGACGAAGAGGTCGTGGCCGTCGACGAGGGTGAAGACTTCGGAGGAGCGGGGGTGGTAGTGGGGCGGGTTGAGGCCGCCGGGAGCGTAGTCGATGCGGGAGATGCTGACGCCCAATGTGTTCAGGCCTGGGATGCGATTCACTCCTACAATCGTAATGTTGGAGCCCAACCAGTTGTCGGTGTTCGCCGGCTGGCCAACGCCGGAGAAGAAGAAGTCATCGGAGGTGACCTGGAGCGGGTCCTTGCATGGGTACCCATTTACGACCACTGCAAAACACCAAAACTATATGTATTAGTATTTTATATATTTTTTCCTCCATATAAATATAATTATAAAATCAACAAAGAAAACAATATATATATATATATATCTACAGATAGTGAAATTAATTTCCTGATATATCCATATATAACAAACACAAACGTAAAATAATAATTAATTCATAACAAAAATATATATAAGAAAAGAAGTGTGAGTTGTATATATATCATGCATGCATATATACCAGTACTGGCGGAATTGGCAACACAAAAATCTTGAAGAGGTCCTGGGTCAGAGGACGAACAAACAGAACAAATGACAGCAATTGAAGCAGCGATCAGAATAATCTTAGCTGACATTTTTGCTCTCCAAGTTGAGTTCGTGAGATTGAGCTTGAGCATTAACATATTGATCAGTTCCATTTAAATAGAGATGCACATTAGATGAGTACTGTTTTAGCAATATTTTTTTTCTTATTCATACGTACCTCTCATTGATTAATTCAAACCATTCAGTCATCGATTACGAAATCACGCATACAAGTGGATATTGTTGAATTGTATTTCGTTATTTTATGGCTGACAAATTATTTTGTGACGTACTGATTTATGACATTAAGAAACAAACACATGGAGTGATCTAGTTAAATTGTATTGTGGATTTATTTTATTAATAAGTGTGAGTTTATATGCGTAGAATTCATTGTTGTTATCCTAAATCTTAAAATTTTAAACTCTAAATATATATAATATACTCTGTGTGCATCCATAATTTTTTTATTTTTAACATCATAAACCAAGAGAGAAGCATAAACCCTAGAAGAAAAATCTTATTCACTTAAACCTATCCTCTAAATCCTAAAATTTTAAATTCTAAATACATATAATATATCTCAAAAATAAATAAGAAATAAAATAAAATAATTGTATGCCTAGATTCAATTTAGACATCCCAAATCCACACAGATATGCACACTCAATCCTCAATATAACATTTCGGTATATGTCGTTTTGCTAATATTCTGATAGAATTAGATTGCAGCCACAATGGATGCATGGCTCTCGAGCATGAACACACAATGATCCATAATCGAATAACCTAGTTGATACGATGACTTGTAAATAGACAGACATGCTACAATATTACTACAGACATCACACTCCCTGACCATTTTTTGCATAGCAGACCAAGCACAAACGAACAACGTGATTAGGGATGACAATTTCTTCTAAATTCAATGATGAATCTGATCAGGGGCGGATTTACATGGGGATCCGGGAGAGCCACACCCCCCCCCCCCCCCCCCCAATTTTTAATAATATTATTTTTATATAGAAATTTTTATTTTTTTAGTATAGTAATTTTTATTTTTCTTAGTATATATATAATTTGACTCCTTTAGAAATTTATATTTGTAGTGGGTTTAATGGTAAGTTTAATTTTTGTTTTAGCATACATCTAGAGGTCAAATCTCTTGGATGATTAAATTTTTAAAAAATATTTTTTTTATTTTTCAAATTTTAACTAAATACACATTATCTTTGAAAGATTAGAGAATATATTATTATAATAATTATTTTCTTGATTATTATTATAATAATTATTTACGTTGGCCTCCTCAAACTTATAATCCTATAACCGCCACTGAATCTGATATCAACTCAATGGAGAAGGATATAGAGAGAATTTTTAGATCTAATTATACTAATAAAGTATTCGGGTATGGATATGAAGATGAATGTGATAAAATCCAATCCATACCATACTTGCTATATATATCTAAGTTTTATTTTTTATTGGGAAAAAAAAACTTTAGTTCTTTTGCGTCTTAGGAAAAAATTTTATTCGTCTCTTTAATAATCACTAATACGTATCTCATCTTTTTTTTCATGAGAAAAACTATTTGATCTGTTAGATTATATAAATTTATTAGCATTTAGCGTATTATAGTCTCTTTTTTTCTTTTTTCAATTTTAGGATTTATGATTTCTTAACCTAGTTATATAAGACTTTGTACTCTATTGTTCTAAGACACTCATTTGGATTTATCAAGACGATCACCTATTTTGCTCTTTCTCAATTTCTACCAATTGAAGGAGTGCGAGACAAGGAAGAGCCGACTAGAACATTGAAATAATTTATTTTTTTAATAAAAAAAGAATGATAGGTAGTAATATAGGATGATGGGTGAGATATAAAAATCCGATCTTGTGATGGGTATGAAGATAAGTATAAAAGTTAAATATTTGATAGGTATAAGGATGAGTATAGAGATAGATATAATAAATAAGGAGGGATATGAAGAATATAAAATCTTATTTAAATCCTATTCATTGCCAAATAATTTTATACCACATGTGGATTCGAAGAGAGAGACAGAAGTAGAAGCCATATGTATATCTTGACTCTCCCCTCCTCGGCAACCCAGAAAACACCTATCCTAGTATCAGACAAAAGCTGATCGATGATAGATGCATGCATAAGTCTTCTAGAAATAAAATAGCTAGGCAGAAAGATATCAAGTAGCAATCTGACAAAGACAATGCAACAAAGAGACTTTGCATGGCGGCTATATAACAGAGAACAGAGAATTATTCATAACAAATTAAACAAGCAATGAAGCCAAAATCAGGCTCTGAAAACTATATTAATAAAACTCAGTCTTTGTACTATATATATATTTGATGAGGATGATTTTTATTGCAATGCAGCAATGGGACAAAGTCCATTGAATATATATAATAGTTCCTATGAATTCTTTTCAATTATTTATTATCTTTAAATAATTCCTCTTTCAATTAAGGCGTTGGATATATACTATTATATACTTTCATGTCTTCACGATTGCTTCATGATTTAAATGAGGTAACCACGATTGCTTCATGATTAACAACGTAAATCATACGAAGGTGGAAATCCACTCTAATTATGAGAACAGCTGTGAATGACAGTGATGGACAAGGTTGTGCAACAGTCTACGCTAATAATGATTATCCATTGCATAATATGATCATATGTCACTTAATAATGATGGTTGACCAAACGAAGAAAACTAAATGTAAATAGTTTTTTTCTGGTAAAATAAAACGAAACAAAACTTTAAGAGCATTTTGACATTTTCAAAAGTTGATAAATTAAAGTTATGATCTCTTAAACTATGCTGTGATCACAAAGTGCTAACCAATGGATAACATTATATATACATAAAATTGTAAATATCCAAATATTTAATTGAAAGATGAAAAAAAAAATAAAAGAGTTTTAAAACAGTCCAGCTCATAAAATGGAAAACATCATTGACACTTAACATATTATTTTGAGGCAAAAACTCAACCATCCCCTTGAGAGAGTCATTTCATTATATTATAGAAAATGTAATTCTTAAATAATCAAATTATTAAGGAAAAGATGATTATGCTCATCTCAATGTTATTTATAGTCTATTCTCAGATTATGTGAATGGAAATAAATCACGGGATCAACTTATAGAAAACCACCAAGTAACTAGGGGGTGAGAGGTGTTTTTTCCCCGAGGACATATGCCCGCCGAGAATTGATCTGTCTATATCCGTCGAGAATTGATCTCTGTCCAATTATAATAAATCTATTATCTTCTAGTTAATTGGAAACCACGTGAAAATTAGGTCTTCAAGAATCAATGCTCTTAAGTTTCAATGTGTATATTAAAGAATGTAGATCGAACATAATCAAAGCTCTTATATGACAAATAAATGCTTCTCTCAACATTCAATGACACCCTAACATGTAACCAAGTTGTCAACATCAATCCATTTTAAACAGGTGAGAAACCAACGAGCTCAATTCCAACCTCATAGTTTGTTTTTCAATAGAGGAGTGATCCATTCATGGAGTATCTGTGGTGCCACTTGGTTACTTGTAGCTCTCTTCTTTTGCTGCCTAGCCCTTATATATAACATTTTATGATCATCCAATAACTTTCACATTTGTACGAATGGTAATAACACAATCAATTGACAGAGATGCTGAATCTGTATCACTACGTTTCAAACTTGCTTTAGATGAGGATGTTTTCCTTTAAGATTTAGTGAAGTAGCCACTCAATTTTCCTAATACAAGTTCAACAAGTCAGAAACATACCTGCAGAGCCTAAAAGCACAGGCTACTATCCTATCACCAATTAATGATCAGAAGAATCAGATTATGTTGTTCAACATTTTCTAGAAACACATTCTTCAAATAGCAAACTTATGTGGAGTAGGGCATATTGTTGAACAATAAAAAAATTTGTATGTCAGGAATGCAGGAGACTTGAGATCAATCGACAGAAGAAACAGTAGACATTCCAGAATTTATTGTGTTGTTAAATTGTTTTTCTCAATCAGGGTTGATGGGGTTGAATAGCCCGTGGCGGACACGTGGGATAAAGAAGCTGCGTGGTAAAACATGACGAGTCTGAGCGACTCCTCTGTTTGAGCTCTCGGGACATTCTCAGGAAGAGAGCCTCCCGGGCCCCTCTCGAGAGATATGCCCTGGAAGGAAACCCCTCCCGGGACCACCCCGGGAAGCAGGGTCCCGAGATCACCCCGGGGAAGTAGAGCGCCCGCGATCACCCAAGCCAAAAGACCCCGAGATCACCTCGGGGAGACGGAGTCCAAGTAGCATTCGACCTCAAGTAACAATCCTCCCCCTCTTTTCTCGGATCTATGGATAAGCATCCCCATTAACGCGGAGTCATCATGACCCTTAAATGCTGCAACGGGTCGAAACACGTAATGACGGCGTGGACCGTTTCAAAGGCTATCCAGTAACCGCCGAAGAGGGGGGACGAGACATAGATCATGGGGACGTGCCAAGTCTGCCACCGCAGGTATAAAAGGTAGTTCAACCCCTCTGGTAAGGGGGCTATGCACTCTTTGGTACTCATACATTTTTTCTGCTTACTACTCCCCTTCTCCATCGAGGCACTGACTTGAGCGTCGGAGTGGGCTCCGTCAGACAACCTCCGACATGTCCCCCTAACGCTCGTGTTGATCTCGTAGGGCGCAGAGTTCCTCCCCTCCTGTTAGCATCCACATAGGCTGAACCTCGGCGACTGACCATCGACGTTGATTCCTTCCGGAACAAATTTGGCATCGTCTGTGGGAAACCAGCAAACCACCTGAAGGAGCACCGATGGCAGGACCAGAGGGACAACAGATTGTCTTGACAAGGGAGGAACTGGACCACTTGGTGGCCAATGCCATCAATGAAGCGCTTGAGCAGCACCAAGTCGAACAAGCTGCCTCGCAGCAAGGGGCTCCTGCGCGGGAGGAGATCCCAAGAATCTACATCTCGCACTCGCGAAGATCCATCACCCCGGTAGGACGACGAGAGGGAGCAGCCTCAGGTCCCCGAAGAGACTCTCCCGAGGATATCGAGAAGGTTCACTCGGTAGCCTCCAGCGCACAGAGGCATAAGGAAGGACAAGGGAAAAGGGAGAAACCTAAGGCTTCCCATAAGGTTCCTTCTACTCCCTTCTCATATAAGATTGTTGACGACCCCATGCCGAAGCAATTCCGCGGGCCGGGGATCGCCGATTATGACAGGAAGACGGATCCGGAGGATCACGTCTGCAAGTTTGAGAATGCGGCAGTCTTGTACCAGTATACTGACGGTGTAAAGTGTCGGTTGTTCCTGAACACCCTGTCTGGAGCAGCCCAATGATGGTTCCAGAGGCTGCCACCAGGTTCTATCAACTCCTTCGCGGAGTTCAGAACTGCTTTCCTCCACCACTTCGCCAGTAGTCGTGGCTATCAGAAGGCGACGCTCAATCTATTCGCCCTCAAGCAAAAGCCGAAAGAGCAGCTCAAGGAGTACATCCAACGGTTCAACAGGGTGGCGCAAGACGTGCCCAGTGCAACGTCGGAAATCCTTGTCAGTGCCTGCACTCAATGGCTCGCGGAAGGGGATTTCTTTCGATCCCTGGTGAAGAAGCCCCCCGTCAGTTTCGATAACCTGCTGGGGTGCTTTGTCAATGTGGAAGAGGTACAATACGGCCGTCGCAAGGAACCAGTCGGAGTCCTCCCTCCCGCTGCTCCCCGGTCTGAAAGGAGGGAGCCCCCAGCTCCAATTCGAGGAAAAGACCTTCACCTCGAGAAGGACATGTTGGAACTTGGATGGCTAGAGAGGGGGTGTGAATAGCCAGAAACTCAAGCAGCTCACTTCTTTTAAAATCTTTCTGCACTTGAAGGTTAGCAGCGGAAGACAAATAGACAGAAAAACAGAAACTAACAGAAATAGAGAAACCAAACAGAAATGACACAAAGATTTACAAGGTTCGGGGATAACTTGCCCCTACTCCTTGGCGTGCCCGTAAGGTGGGCAATCCCTTGATCGTCAGCAGATCAAGCCCCAGAAATTCGGATATCACAGCCTCCTTCTTGGTGGAGAAACCTCTCCACAAATAGTCTCAGAATGATAATAGTTAAGCGTACAGAGACAAAGGAAAGCTTACAGAGCACAAAGAATGCACAGAAGGAAACACTTCACCGAGTTCAACCCAGCATAACTCTCACGCAAGAACTCCCCGCTCTTCGTGTCTGCTTGCTAATGGACTCGCAAAGCTCTCCTCTGATTCAAGGTGCTCAAGTCGCAAAGGATTCAACAAATCAGAGTTTGCTTGGGTTCAGAGTGATTTGCAAGAGATGCCTTCTCTTCTTCGCCAGCCAACTCTTAAACCTGCTCATCGCCAGGTCAGCGCGTCTGCATCTCACCAGGAGCGTCTGCAGCAACCTCCGCCACCAACCCACTGATCTCTACTAGACTCCACTGAACCCTCTTCAGCCAAGCCACAGGTCAGTCGTTAGCTTCGCCAGCAGTTGCCAGCCCGTGCCAGAAACCGTTGAATCCTGCGAAGGGAAAACAGACAAACCTGACAAAGAGAAAGTCTCCAGTTGACCCTCCTCCTTCTCAATGACGAAGAGAAAGTCTCCAGTTGGCTCTGCAAGCAGTCGTTCAGACGACTTCTCAGCTAAGGGTGAGCATTCGGTTAAAACCGAACCGAATTAGCAAAACTGAACCGAACCGATTTTTTTTATCAAACCGAACCGACCGAATTAAAAAAGAAACCTATCAAACTGAACCGATATTTTATCGGTTAATTCGGTTTTTAACCGAATTATCCAAAAAAATAGTTTTTAAAATAAAATTCAGTTTATTTTAAATAAAAATCAATTTTTTAAAATAAAAAATTAATTTTGGGTTAAAAATTTGGTTAATTTGGTCTATTCGGTTTAACCGAATAGGAAAGTTGAAAATCGAAATCGAACAGAATTAACCGATTTTTTAGGGAAAAAACCAAATTACCGAATAGACCGAACCAAAATTTAAAATTCAGTTATTTTGTTCGATTTATTTGGTTTAACCGAATTTTTGCTCACCCCTATTCTCAGCTCTAGAGCGAGGTCAGCAGTGATCCTCGTAACCCCCCCCCCCCGCATTTGTTGAGGGTGGATCTGGACTTCTTCGCTGTCAACCTCCCTCCTTTCTTCCTTGGGTCCTTCCTCCTCCCGGGGATCGGCCAGGTCGATTTGTAGAGCTTTATGAGGCTTCGGGTTCTTGCGGGATTCAGATCTAACTTCCCCACTGTAGCATCGCCGGGACGCTAACTGGTCCCCCATGACCTCGGCCACCTGATCACCCATCGGGAACTTGATCTTTTGGTGGTAGACCGAGACAACCGCCTGGAACACGCTGAGTGCTGGGCGCCCCAGGATTGCGTTGTAGGACGAGGGGGCATCGACGACCAGGAAGGGAGTCCTCGTCCTTTCCAGCATGTCGCCTCCCAACGACAGGGATAGGGTAATCTACCCTATCGGTTGTACTTGGTACCCGATGAAGCCGAAGAGCGGCGTGGAGACCGGGTGCAGCTCGTCCTCATCGATCTGGATCTGATCCAGGGCCGCCATGTACAGAATGTTCATAGAACTGCTTGCATCCATGAAAATACGCTTAACCTCATAATTTGCGATGCGTGTGAGAATTACTAAGGCGTCTTCGTGGGGAGCTTCCACTTCCTCTAGGTCTTCAGGGCCAAAGGAGATTGTAGGGTCATGACACTGGCTACTGCTCGTCTCAATGGCGTAGTTCTCCAGCCGACGAGTGTGGGTTTTTCTCGCCCGATAGGAGTCTACTCCAGTAGGACCTCCCGAGATTACCCCTACATGGCCTAAAGGAGGGCCTCGCACAGGAGTCTTGCCCTTCTTGGGGTGTCGCTCAGGGGAGAGCGATCGCCGAGGCACCACCTCTCGACTTCTTCCCCTGGAACATGACCGAGATGGCCGCCGGATTCCTTCCTCTCCTGATGGCCGTGAGGAGAAATACTCCTTCGCGGGACCTCTAGCTCCGGCGATATCCTGCTTTCTTCCAACTCTTCCGAGGCTAGTTATTTGCTTCCTCCGCCATCCTCTTCTTCAAAGCATGGCACTCTTTAGTGGAGTACATGGTACTACCATGGAAATCGCAATACTTCCTCGATGGCTTCGGCTCTTGGGTATCCACTATTTCCATGAGCCTTTTCTTACTAGCCTGGTGATCCTTCCCTGACCGAGAATCTTTTTCCCGGGCAGGTGTTGGTTGTTCCTTTCTCTCCAACTGGACCACTGTTGGTGCAGGAGTTCCGGCTGGTTCTTTACGACGGGCATGCTGCACTTCTTCGATGTTGACGTGCTTGACGGAGCGCCCCAACAAGTCGTCGAAACTGATGAGAGGCTTCTTCACCAGTGACTGGAAGAAGTCCCCTTTAGAGAGGCCCTACGTGAAGGTGCTGACCAGGATCTCCGATGTTGCGGTTAACACATCCTATGCCACCCGATTGAACATCTGCCTATAGTCCTTCAGAGGTTCTTTCGCCTTCTGCTTGGGGGCGAAGAGATTCAACGTCGTCTTTTGATATCGACAGCTGCATGCGAAATGATGCAAGAATGCGGTTCTAAACTCCAGAAAAGAGTTTATAGAACCCTGCGGCAATCTCTGGAACTATCTATGGGCGACTCCCGACAAAGTGCTCAAGAATACTCGACATTTAACACCATCTGTGTACTGGTGCAAGAGGGTCACGTTCTAAAATTTACAGACGTGATCCTTTAAATCCATTTTCCCATCATAGTCGGCAATTCCAGGTCCGCGGAACTGCTTCGGCATGGGATCTTCTACGATCTCCAGTGAGAAAGGAGTAGAGAGTGCCTTCTGGAAGGCCTTGGGTTCCTCTCTCTTCCCCGGTCCTTCCTCCTACCTTAGAGTGATTGAGGCTACAGAGTTGGCCTTCTTAAAATCTCCCAAAGACTCTCACCGGTGCGCTGGAGGTATCACCGACTGTCCCACTGATGGCGAGGCAGATCATCTATTGTGATAGTGCGAGGTGGAGATTTTAGGGATCTCCCCTTGCACCGAGACCGCTCGACGTAATACGACTTGCTTGATCTGGTGTTGTTCGAGCACTCCTTTGACGGCGTTGGCCACAAGGTGGTTCAGTTAATCTTTCGTCAAAACGATGGGTTGTCCTTTTGACTCTGCCATCACAATGCTCCTTCTGGTATTTTGATTTGTGATTTCCCACAGACGGCGCCAAACTTGTTCCGGAAGGAATCAACACGGTCGGCGAGTCACCCCTGTGAAACCCACGTGGACGACAAAGAAGAGAGAGACGGTTGTGCCCTGCGAGATCAACACGAGCGTAAATGGAACGCGCCGGAGATTTTTCGGCGAAGCCCACTCCGATGCTCAAGTCAGAAAAGCGAGTAGGAGAAGTTGAGGAAAGCAATGAAAGTGTGTAAGAACTCGAAAAGACCAGAAGTCCCCATACCTGGGTGCCGAAGTGTTATTTATACCTGAGGCGGCGGTCACACGTATCTCCACATTCTCCTCTACGCCCCCTTATTTATCGGTTACTGGATAACCTTCGTAACTACCACGCAGTAATTAAATCTGGGTCGTTGCGATAATTAAGACATTAATAGTCGCATATTACGGGCCATAATTATCCAATAATTATCAGCAATAATTATCCACCGATCCAGAAAAAGGGGATGGTTACTTGAGGTTGGGCTATCGGGCAGGATGATCTTCGAGCTCCGCTCTCCAGAGGTGACCTTGGGGTCCTTTGGTCCGGAAGGAGCCCGAGTGTCTGTCTTCCCGAGGTGATCTTGGGGGCATATACTCCTGAGGTGGTCTCGGGCATCTGTCTTCCCGAGATGATCTCGGTGGCATGTCCTCCTGAGGTGGTCTCGAGCATCTACCCTCCCGAGGTGACCTCGTGAGTTTCCACCTTTAGAATGGTCTCGGGCCTATTCAGCCCGAGAGGATCCGGAATGTCTATCTCCCGAGGCAATCTCAGGGGCTCGGTCCTGTCATTCAGCTTCGGTGTACTATAACACGTGGCTTTTCTTTGATCCAAGTCAACCCGGGCAGACAACCCCATCACAAAACATTAAAAATTTGCATAATTAAATGGAAATTACATACCCTCTGTTGATGCAGTCTGACCCTGATTGTTGTTTTGGTGTTGACACTGATTTTAGTTTAGGTTAATAAGATAAGTCTGATTTGAGTCCTGGTCGGGGACTGGGCATGACTCCCGATGAGTGAAGCCGGGTTACGGAAACATCGGTGAGTGAAGTCGGGTCCTAGTGAGTGAAGCCAGGTGATTGGAAACCCTGGTGAGTGAAGCCAGGTGATTGGAAACCCTGGTGAGTGAAGCCAGGTAATTGAAAACCCCGGTGAGTGAAGCGGGGTCCTGGTGAGTGAAGTCATGTGATGGAAATCCCGGTGAGTGAATCCGGGTGACTGGAAACCCCGGTGAGTGAAGCCGGGTCCTGGTGAGTGAAGCCAGGTGACCGAAACCCTGATGAGTGAAGCCAGGTCCTAGCGAGTGAAGCTAGGTTGAATGAAATCCCGGTGAGTAAAGCCGGGTCTCGGTGAGTAAAGCCGGGTGACCGAAACCCTGGTGAGTGAAGTCAGGTCCTAGTGAGTAAAGCTAGGTTGAATGAAGTTCCAGTGAGTAAAGCTGGGCACAGAGTCTTGGTCCGGGGGACCAGGATGAGTCAGAGAAGGCTAGGGAGCCCGTTCTCTTGACTTAGAGTTAAATTGGGAGTAGCTGGATCGGTCTGGAGACCGATCAAGGAGTTGGCACGAACTCCTATTATGGATCAGTCTTGTGACCGATCCAAAGAAGTCTGACCGTTCTAGTGAACGATCAGAGGGAGAGCCAATGCTTCCGTTCGACTCCTGATCGTTCTGGCGAACGATCAGGGAGAGAACAGAAGGTTTATATTGAGTTTCTGATCGTTCTGGTGAACGATCAGAGAGGTTTCAGTTGCATTCACAAGTTTCTGTGAGGAAATTTGATCGGTCAATCTAACCGATCAAACTGTCACAAAATCCTCATCCTGACTGATCAGGATGGCTCCTGATCGGTCAGGGAGTGACCTGATCGGTCACCAGACTGATCAGGGCACAACCTGATCGGTCTGGGGACCGATCAGGGCTTTTGCCTGCGGAAGCTGGAGAAGGCTCCAGCAGATGTTGGATCGGTCTGGTGACCGATCCACAATCTATAATCGTCAGGGTGACCGATCACAAGAAGTCCGCGATTCCCAGTTTCTCACTGTGGACCGATCAGGTTGGAGCCTGATCGTTCAGGGCTTACCCTGATCGGTCTGGTGACCGTCAGGGTCCTCTCTGATCGGTCTGGGATAGCTGACAGCTTTAATTCAAATACGCTATCAGACTTCTGATCGCGCTCTGATTTCTTTCTGAACACTACTGATATCTGCTCTGATCTTCTGATAATTGATTCTATGTTGATTTGCTGTGCTAAACAACTGCTAAGTGTGCAGGTAACTCAGGATTACTCAAGGAGGGTCAACTGGGTTCTTTTGCTACATCAGGTTTGGCAGTTTTTCTTTCGCAGGATACAACGTCTTCTGGCGCGAGCTGGCAACGGCTGAGGAGCTGACCTGGGGCTCAACTGGAGAGGATTCAGAGAGTCCAGGAGAGCTCAGTGGTAGCTGGGGCTATTGCAGATGAGTAGCTGGTGAGCTGCAGAGGAGCGTCTGGTGACCTGGCGATGGGCAACAGGTTAAGTGTTGGCTGGGAAGAAGAGAAGTGGACTCTTCTGCTCTTGCGACAACTCTTCATCCCTTCAGCAATCACTCTGAGTCTTGAAGCTCTTGCATACACTCTGATACTTTGAATCTTGAGAGCTTGGAGCTAGTGGAGAAGTTTGCGATTAGCAGGCAGACACCGCGAGAAGGAAGAGCTGAGTGAAGGCTCTTGCCAGGATCTTGCTGTGTTGTGAGTAGTGCTTTGTAAACTGTCTCCTTCGTGCTCTGTAAGCTCCCTTTGTCTCTGTGCTGTATTTTCATCTTTCTGTTGAGACATTGTGTGGAGAGGTTTCTCCACCGAGAAGGAGGATTCGATTATCCGAATTTCCGGGGCTTGTTCTGTCGACGATCAAGGGATCGCCCACCTCATGGGCACGCCAAGGAGTAGGGGCAAGTTATCCCCGAACCTTGTACATCATCGAGTTAGAGTTTGTGATTTGCGTTTTAGTTTTCTGCTTTTCTACATTTCTGTATTTTCGCTGCTGCTGCTAACTCTAAGTGCAGAAAATCGCAAATAGCCCAAAAGATTGTGTCTGGCTACATTCACCCCCCCCTATCTAGCCATCCAAGCACCAACAAGTGGTATCAGAGCTTGGGGCTCTGCTCAAACGGACTAACACCCGAGAGACAACAAGAATGGCAATGAGAGAATGATTTAGCACTACCAGACCACCCTTCTTCGACGGATCAGATTTTTAGTTTTGGAGATCTCGCATGGAGTACTACCTAAAGAACGATATTGGAATGTGGTTCTCCGTGAAGGAAGGATTCATCCCTCCAAGAGACGCTGAGGGAAAAGAGTTGGAGTCCTTGTGATGGTCGACTGAGCAAACTCGGAAAAGAGAAGCCGACGCAAAGGCAGTGGTCACCTTGCAATGCGGGATGACCAAGGACCAACTAATCAAAGTTGGTCCCTTCACAAGCGCCAAGGATCTATGGAACAAGCTCATCGAGCTTCATGAAGGCACCCGGGACTCAAGGATAGCCAAGAGGGACTTGTTCCTCAATCAACTACAAAACCTAATCATGAAGGAGTCTGAGACGGTAAGTGAACTTCATGGTCGTTTCAAAGAAATTCTCAACGGTCTCCACTCCATTGACGAAAAGGTCGAGAACCATGACCTTGTGAGATACGTTCTAAAAGTCGTTCTAAGGAATGCCTTGTGGTCATCCATGGTGGATGCCTACAAGGTATCCAAGGATTTGTCAATTGTTATGTTAGAAGATTTATTTTGTGAAACGGAACTACATGAGATCGCTAACCAAAACCCAAAGGAGAAGGGTGTGGCTTATGTGGCAGGCGACAGAAGAAAGCAGAGGAAGGAGAAGAAGAAGGAAAGGGAGGAGGAGAAGAACACATGTCACATGGCTTTCATGGCACTAGAGGTACCAAATGAAGAAAGTGGTGACGAATTGAGTAACTCCTCAACCGCGGCTTCATCATCTTCGGATGATGAAGGGGGAATTTCTCTCGAATTAGATAAATGCTATAGAACAATAGCTTGCTTGACAAACATGCTTAAAAAATCTAAGAATATTGTGAAGGCTTTAAAATTAGAAATAGAACAATTGAAAACACCTAAAGACCATGATATTGATGACTTGCATGTTAAGATTCTTGAGGATGAAAATAAGGACTTGAAGAGCGAAGTTGAAAATCTCTTAATATTTCCTTAAAATATTAAGCATGTCTAGATAATTTTCTGAAGAACCTAGAAATATTAAGGCGAACCTTGGCCTAGAAAATCCATGTTTTCTCATTTAAATTGGGAAAAAGGGCACTAATGGGCCTTATATGGGCTTTCTAGTACCATAATTTTGGTGGATTTTAGGTGAAAATTAGTATAAATATAAAGAGATTTTAATAAGAAATATTAACATAATTATGGGGGAATTTTTAAAGGATTTTCGAAATTTTAGGGAAATAAAAAGAAAAAAATAAAATAAAAATAAGGTGCATGGACCAAGGATTGAACCTTGGACCTCTTGTACAACCATGTATGCACTAACCAACTCACCTAGCAAGGTAATGTTATGAGGGAATGAAGTGGATATTGGTTAAAGCATAGAAGAAGATGAAGGGTCATGGAGAGACTCTTCATTTACCTCCTTAATGAGCTATAAAAGGGGGGTTTTGGGAGTTACCTCTTCTTCCCATTACTTGCATTTTCGAAACTCCTCCTTCCCTCATCCTAGCCGAACACCCAAGGAAGGGTTCTCCCTTGGAAAAACTCCACAAGAGGTCTCATCTCCAAGATCTAAGGGTCTTCCAAGGATACAAGGACAAGGGGGTTCAAGGGTCCAAAGATCTTACCATTTCCTTCTCTTTCAAGGTTCGAAAAATCAAGAAACCCAAGGTAAGACTCCCTCACCTGTGGTATAATAGTTCTTTATATTTTAGCATGATTTATTGGTTGGTTTTTGGGACTTGAGGTTGAAAGAAACAAAATCAACACCCTAGAGACCCTATGGGTTTCGGCCACAATGTTTTAGGGTCCATAATGATGCTAAAAATCACTATAATGTTATTTAATGTTCCCTTATGATGTTTAGAGGTTAAGTATAATTTTTGGGAATTTTTGGAGTACCCTAGGACTCCCTAGGGTTTCGGCCAACATGAAAGAAACAAAATCAACACCCTAGAGACCCTATGGGTTTCGGCCACAATGTTTTAGGGTCCATAATGATGCTAAAAATCTCTATAATGTTATTTAATGTTCCCATATGATGTTTAGAGGTTAAGTATAATTTTTGGGAATTTTTGGAGTACCCTAGGACACCCTAGGGTTTCGGCCAACATGAAAGAAACAAAATCAACACCCTAGAGACCCTATGAGTTTCGGCCACAATGTTTTAGGGTCCATAATGATGCTAAAAATATTTATAATGTTATTTAATGTTCCCTTATGATGTTTAGAGATTAAGAATAATTTTTGGGAATTTTTGGAGTACCCTAGGATACCCTAGGGTTTTGGCCAACAACAAGAACCCTTGTGTAGGGTTGGGTTTAAAACCTCAAGTGTTTGTTTTATGTATTGTCATGATATAAGGCAGATGGAGGGTATTTATGTGAATGTTTCACATGGCCTAGAGACCCTATAGGTTTCGGCCAAGTACCCTAATAGGGTGGAAAGTTAGGACTCATTTCAAGTAAGAGCCCCAAATGGCCCTATGGTAAGGTATGGTTGGTGTATAACAATTGTATTTATGTGAATGTTTCACATGGCCTAGAGACCCTATAGGTTTCGGCCAAGTACCCTAATAGGGTGGAAAGTTAGGACTCATTTCAAGTAAGGGCCCCAAATGGCCCTATGGTAAGGTATGGTTGGTGTATAACAATTGATTTGGGGATTTTAATGGAAATTTTTCCATGCCCCATGGCCTTGAAGTTTCGGCCAAGAGCAAGATTAGGGTTAAAGGATTAGGGTTGGCCTTAAGTATGGAATCAAATGTTTCCTATGGCCTAGTATGTATGTATGGGATGTTGTTTGGGGAAGTTATGTGAAGCTTCATGAACCTATGGTTCCTTGGGGCTTTCGGTCAAGGGCCTAACCTAGGGTTAGGGTTGGGTTAAACCTCCAAAGATGCTTGTGTATGAGTTACCAAGATATATGTTTAAGTAAGATGGAAGAAGTTCTATGTTAACCAAACCCTTAGTTTGTATGTCATGAATTATAGGTTAAGTCATAGATGTTTAGACATGTGCCATGATTTATGAATGATATGTATGTACGCCATGTCTTATGAATGATATGCCATGTTGTATGAATAATATGCATGTATGCCATGTCTTATGAATGATACGTATGTATGCCATGATTTATGAATATGATGTATGTATGCCATGTCTTATGAATGGAGTTAAAGTACATGCCTTTAGGGCATAACGATGATGTTAAGTATGATGAATGAATGATGATGAATGACAAGTATGATGAATGAATGATGATGAACGACAAGTATGATGAATGAAAGATGATGCTTATGTCTTTAAGGCATAAATATGTTAAACGGCACGGTCGATGGTCGACGGTACGACGATCATGAGGACCGGTAAATGGGCCGGTAGACGGGCTGAGCTGTAACGAGTTATGCTATGTTAAAGATGCCATGAATGTCTTACGAATGATGAAGCATGTAAAGTATTTTACTTTATGAATGGGCTTGTACCGGACCGAAGTATGGGTCCAAGGGATGGGCACCTTAAGAATGCCCCGGTTCTGGACTACCGACTATGCTGTCCACGGTTCTGGCACTACCGAAGTTGTGCAACAGGGATGGGCACCTTAAGAATGCCTCGGTTCGGGGACTACCGACTATGCTGTCCTTACCCTAGTAGGTCGAGGCTAGCTACCTCGTATTTACTTAGGGATGCGTGCTTATGATGTATGTATGTGGTACAAGCCAGGGCCCAATGAATGTTATGATTATGTTAAAGTATTTAAAAGCATGTTTTTAAAGATTAAGCATCCTTATATATATATATGCAATTGCCACATGCATTCATCCATGTTATGCATTATACTTATGATAAGAACATTATGCAAAGTAAGTTTATGCAAGGTATGTTTATGCAAATGATTTTATGTATGTTTATGCTAAGTTAGAATGCCATGATCTTATTTATGTTCATGATAGTTTAGGATGTCATGATGTATTTATGTTTATGTTAATTAGAATGCCATGATTTTATTTATGTTATGATAGTTTAGGATGCCATGATTTATTTATGTTTATGTTAATTAGAATGTCATGATTTTATTGATGTTCATGATAGTTTAGGATGCCATGATTTAATCATGTTTATGCTAGGTTAGAATGTCATGATTTTATTTATGCTCATGTTAATTATGATGTCATGATTTAATTATGTTTATGCTAGGATAGAATGCTATGATTTTATTTATGTCCATGCTAAGTTATGTTGCCATGATTTAATTGTGTTTATGCTAAGTTCGGATGCCATGATTTTATTTAGGTTCATGTTAGGAATGTTTATGAGGTTATGTTATTATGTTTATGTTTATGCCAAGAATTATGTCATGCTATGAATGTTTATGATGTTTATGTCTATGCCAAGTATTATGCCAAGCCATGAATGTTTTCATGTTTATGTATATGCTATGCTATGAAAGTGACTAAGTTATGTTCAAGTCATGTCAAAGGTATGCTAAGTGCTCATAAAGATTTATGTGCTGAGTAAAGCACTAAGTAAGTTAATGTTTAAGATGCTCATGATTAAGTGATGAATGGTTTTAGAGAGTAGGAAAGAGTCTTACTAAGCCTGTGTGCTTATAGTCTTATTTTCCTTATACCGCAGATCACGCAAGGGGACCGTAAGGAAGCAGCAGGAGGGCAATAAAGTATGTGTGTGATAGTGACTTGGCCACGAGACCATATGTTTGCTCGTTTTATGATAGAACTTTACCTCTACTAGTATGTGCTTGAATGTGACTCTATGACATGATGCTAAGAATGGCATGATGATAAGTATGACATGATGCTAAGTATGACATGATATGATGTTAGGTATAAAGTTAATATGCCAAGTTCCCATGTTATGATGTTAGGAAGGGTAGTAAGTGCATGTAGGTGTAAGTTAAAGGTTTCCGCTGCATTATGATGTCTACATGCCCTAAGCATGTTAACGTAACGCCGCTTTATGAAAAAAAAAGCGGGCGTTACAGGTTGGTATCAGAGCAGTAACCATCTCACTATACACACATCAAGCCCTCTTCCTGCCGCTTCCAAGTAAGTACCTCTTTACATATTTTGTAGTAGTAAGATGTTTTATGATTTTAAGGTATGCAAGTATGAATGATGCATATGATGAAAAGTACGTTACGATATGTAACGATGAATGATATGTTATTTTCTTTTAGGAATGGAATATTAGAATAATATGAGAGGGTGTACTAATATAAGATTATTATAAATATAACTATACTAATTCCTTATCATATAAGTACTGTCATAATTCACCTATCATATAGGTTCCTGATATGAGCCTACATGCAGGTTAACATGTATCATCTCAACCTATAAGTTATCACCTATACATATTATTCCATAAGCAATTATAGGTATTATACCTATAATTTATATGATAAGTAATTATAATTTTTGATATTATGTATAACCTATAATATAGTCTCATGTGAGGAATTATATGATAGCCTACATACATAAGATTATAATACTCTCACCTATGTTAGCGTATAGTATTAGTTCCATTATACTAATACTAATATAATTAATGGTATAAGTCATACGGTATAACCTAAAATGATACGCATAGGGTAGTGTCCTAATATTATTAACACTTATTATAGATTATGTGTTCACTATATTTTCATACTAATTATAAATATTAGTATTATCAACGTATGTTTACTAGTATCTTATATATAAAATATAAGATTGCCTTCAGTTATTTTATGGCAATATAATAAATATGATCCCACTTATCATATAATAATCATTAACTAATATAATTCATAGCTCATGTTGTGAACTAATATTTCGGAACCATACTATTATTATGTTTACCCATAATTATAATAAGTATATAATTATGATATATGCATATAATTACATCATAGGGCTATTAATGACACTAGCTCAGTTAGGACAATCATGTATGTCACTTATATCATCAAGGATATAAGCAATTAAGTAGCCGTGAATAAAGTACACATAATCATGTTGGTTATATTATCCGTTCCTTGAGTGGAAGAATTTTCCCTTATTCGATGCGCCCGGGACCCACCAAAATGTATCAAGACCTGAGGGAGAAGTTTTGGTGGTCCGGTATGAAGAGAGATGTGGCTCGGCATGTTAGTATTTGCCTGACTTGCCAACGAGTGAAAGCAGAACACCAGCAACCCGGAGGAGTTCTGCAGCCACTTCCAATTCCGGAATGGAAATGGGAAGATATCTCTATGGATTTCATTTCGGGACTTCCTAAAACTACGAACGGATATGATACAATAAGGGTAATAGTGGACGGATTGATGAAGTCTGCTCACTTCTTAGCAATAAAGATGACTTATTCGATTGAGCAACTGGCTCAATTATATGCTAAGGAGATAATCAGACTTCATGGAGTTCCCAAGACCATCATCTCAGATAGGGATGGTCGCTTTACTTCGCACTTCTGGGAGTGTGTTCAGAAGTCTCTCGGCACTAAATTGCGATTTAGCACCGCCTTTCACCCTCAGACTGACGGGCAAACGGAACGGGTGAATCAAATACTAGAAGATATGTTGAGAGCTTGTGCCCTGGATTTCAAGGGAAGTTGGTGTCGATGTCTATGCTTGGCGGAATTTGCTTACAACAATAGCTACCAAGCTACTATTGGAATGACACCTTATGAAGCCTTGTATGGGAGGAGATGTAGGTCTCCGATCTGTTGGTACGAGGGGGGTGAAAAGGAGGAAATGGGGCTCACAACGGATATCATCAACAGCACCACCCGAGCTATACAGAATATTCGGCAACGGATAGAAACTGCTCAGAGCCGGCAGAAGAGTTATGCCGATGTTCGGCGCAGACTACTGGAATTTAATGTCGGAGATTGGGTGTTCCTCAAAGTGGCTCCTATGAAGGGGTGACAAGATTTGGAAAGAAAGGAAAACTAAGTCCGCGCTATGTGGGGCCATACTTGATTCTGAAAAGGGTCGGTAAAGTGGCATATGAGTTGGAGCTGCCTTCATAGATGTCAGCTATCCATAACGTATTCCATGCGTCCCTGCTTAAAAAGTGTATCACAAATATGGACCATGTGATCGAGCCGCAGACAGTGCAAGTGCAGGAGGACCTAAGTTATGAGAGCAGACCCATCTAGATTTTGGATAGGGAGGTCAAGCAACTGAGGAGTAAGGAGGTACCCTTAGTCAAGGTTTTATGGCAAAGTCAACGGTTCGAAGAAGCGACCTGGGAACGCGAGGATGAGATGAGGCGCAAGTACCCGGAGTTGTTCTAAGTTCGAGGACGAACTTTCACGAGGTATGGGGGATTGTAACGACCCAGAAAATTCTCTTAATATTTCCTTAAAATATTAAGCATGTCTAGATAATTTTCTGAGGAACCTAGAAATATTAAGGCGAACCTTGGCCTAGAAAATCCATGTTTTCTCATTTAAATTGGGAAAAAGTGCACTAATGGGCCTTATATGGGCTTTCTAGTACCATAATTTTGGTGAATTTTAGGTGAAAATTAGTATAAATATAAAGGGATTTTAATAAGAAATATTAACATAATTATGGGGGAATTTTTAAAGGATTTTCGGAATTTTAGGGAAATAAAAAGAAAAAAATAAAATAAAAATAAGGTGCATGGACCAAGGATTGAACCTTGGACCTCTTGTACAACCATGTATGCACTAACCAACTCACCTAGCAAGGTAATGTTATGAGGGAATGAAGTGGATATTGGTTAAAGCATAGAAGAAGATGAAGGGTCATGGAGAGACTCTTCATTTACCTCCTTAATGGGCTATAAAAGGGGGGTTTTGGGAGTTACCTCTTCTTCCCATTACTTGCATTTTCGAAACTCCTCCTTCCCTCATCCTAGCCGAACACCCAAGGAAGGGTTCTCCCTTGGAAAAACTCCACAAGAGGTCTCATCTCCAAGATCTAAGGGTCTTCCAAGGATACAAGGACAAGGGGGTTCAAGGGTCCAAAGATCTTACCATTTCCTTCTCTTTCAAGGTTCGAAAAATCAAGAAACCCAAGGTAAGACTCGCTCACCTGTGGTATAATAGTTGTTTATATTTTAGCATGATTTATTGGTTGGTTTTTGGGACTTGAGGTTGAAAGAAACAAAATCAACACCCTAGAGACCCTATGGGTTTCGGCCACAATGTTTTAGGGTCCATAATGATGCTAAAAATCTCTATAATGTTATTTAATGTTCCCTTATGATGTTTAGAGGTTAAGTATAATTTTTGGAAATTTTTGGAGTATCCTAGGACACCCTAGGGTTTCGGCCAACATGAAAGAAACAAAATCAACACCCTAGAGACCCTATGGGTTTCGGCCACAATGTTTTAGGGTCCATAATGATGCTAAAAATCTCTATAATGTTATTTAATGTTCCCTTATGATGTTTAGAGGTTAAGTATAATTTTTGTGAATTTTTGGAGTACCCTAGGACACCCTAGGGTTTCGGCCAACATGAAAGAAACAAAATCAACACCCTAGAGACCCTATGGGTTTCGGCCACAATGTTTTAGGGTCCATAATGATGCTAAAAATATTTATAATGTTATTTAATGTTCCCTTATGATGTTTAGAGATTAAGAATAATTTTTGGAAAATTTTGGAGTACCCTAGGATACCCTAGGGTTTTGGCCAACAACAGGAACCCTTGTGTAGGGTTGGGTTTAAAACCTCAAGTGTTTGTTTTATGTATTGTCATGATATAAGGCAGATGGAGGGTATTTATGTGAATGTTTCACATGGCCTAGAGACCCTATAGGTTTCGGCCAAGTACCCTAATAGGGTGGAAAGTTAGGACTCATTTCAAGTAAGGGCCCCAAATGGCCCTATGGTAAGGTATGGTTGGTGTATAACAATTGATTTGGGGATTTTAATAGAAATTTTTCCATGCCCCATGGCCTTGAAGTTTTGGCCAAGAGCAAGATTAGGGTTAAAGGATTAGGGTTAGCCTTAAGTATGGAATCAAATGTTTCCTATGGCCTAGTATGTATGTATGGGATGTTGTTTGGGGAAGTTATGTGAAGCTTCATGAACCTATGGTTCCTTGGGGCTTTCGGTCAAGGGCCTAACCTAGGGTTAGGGTTGGGTTAAACCTCCAAAGATGCTTGTGTATGAGTTACCAAGATATATGTTTAAGTAAGATGGAAGAAGTTCTATGTTAACCAAACCCTTAGTTTGTATATCATGAATTATAGGTTAAGTCATAGATGTTTAGACATGTGCCATGATTTATGAATGATATGTATGTACGCCATGTCTTATGAATGATATGCCATGTTGTATGAATAATATGCATGTATGTCATGTCTTATGAATGATACGTATGTATGCCATGATTTATGAATATGATGTATATATGCCATGTCTTATGAATGGAGTTAAAGTACATGCCTTTAGAGCATAACGATGATGTTAAGTATGATGAATGAATGATGATGAATGACAAGTATGATGAATGAATGATGATGAACGACAAGTATGATGAATGAAAGATGATGCTTATGTCTTTAAGGCATAAATATGCTAAACGGCACGGTCGATGGTCGACGGTACGACGGTCATGAGGACCGGTAAATGGGCCGGTAGATGGGCCGAGCCGTAACAAGTTATGCTATGTTAAAGATGCCATGAATGTCTTACGAATGATGAAGCATGTATAGTATTTTACTTTATGAATGGGCTTGTACCGGACCGAAGTATGGGTCCAAGGGATGGGCACCTTAAGAACGCCCCGGTTCTGGACTACCGACTATGCTGTCCACGGTTCTGGCACTACCGAAGCTGTGCAACAGGGATGGGCACCTTAAGAACGCCTCGGTTCGGGGACTACCGACTATGCTGTCCTTACCCTAGTAGGTCGAGGCTAGCTATCTCGTATTTACTTAGGGATGCGCGCTTATGATGTATGTATGTGGTACAAGCCAGGGCCCAATGAATGTTATGATTATGTTAAAGTATTTAAAAGCATGTTTTTAAAGATTAAGCATCCTTATATATATATATATATATATGCAATTGCCACATGTATTCATCCATGTTTTGCATTATACTTATGATAAGAACATTATGCAAAGTAAGTTTATGCAAGGTATGTTTATGCAAATGATTTTATGTATGTTTATGCTAAGTTAGAATGTCATGATCTTATTTATATTCATGATAGTTTAGGATGCCATGATGTATTTATGTTTATGTTAATTAGAATGTCATGATGTTATTTATGTTATGATAGTTTAGGATGTCATGATTTATTTATGTTATGTTAATTAGAATGCCATGATTTTATTGATGTTCATGATAGTTTAGGATGCCATGATTTAATCATGTTTATGCTAGGTTAGAATGTCATGATTTTATTTATGCTCATGTTAATTATGATGCCATGATTTAATTATGTTTATGCTCGGATAGAATGCTATGATTTTATTTATGTCCATGCTAAGTTATGTTGCCATGATTTAATTGTGTTTATGCTAAGTTCGGATGCCATGATTTTATTTAGGTTCATGTTAGGAATGTTTATGAGGTTATGTTATTATGTTTATGTCTATGCCAAGAATTATGCCATGCTATGAATGTTTATGATGTTTATGTCTATGCCAAGTATTATGCCAAGCCATGAATGTTTTCATGTTTATGTATATGCTATGCTATGAAAGTGACTAAGTTATGTTCAAGTCATGTCAAAGGTATGCTAAGTGCTCATAAAGATTTATGTGCTGAGTAAAGCACTAAGTATGTTAATGTTTAAGATGCTCATGATTAAGTGATGAATGGTTTTAGTGAGTAGGAAATAGTCTTACTAAGCCTGTGTGCTTATAGTCTTATTTTCCTTATACCGCAGATCACGTAAGGGGACCGTAAGGAAGCAGCAGGAGGGCAATAAAGTATGTGTGTGATAGTGACTTGGCCACGAGACCATATGTTTGCTCGTTTTATGATAGAACTTTACCTCTACTAGTATGTGCTTGAATGTGACTCTATGACATGATGTTATGTATGACATGATGCTAAGAATGACATGATGATAAGTATGACATGATGCTAAGTATGACATGATATGATGTTAGGTATAAAGTTAATATGCCAAGTTCCCATGTTATGATGTTAGGAAGGGTAGTAAGTGCATGTAGGTGTAAGTTAAAGGTTTCCGCTGCATTATGATGTCTACATGCCCTAAGCATGTTAACGTAACGCCGCTTTATGAAAAGAAAAAAAAAAGCGAGCGTTACAGCGGCGAGCTAGTTTGACCCTCCCTCGAGCCGCCCTCCCTCACTCGTCGAAGCTAGCGGTTTTTTCATTTGTCCTGAGTTGGTTGTGTTTCTGGTGCTCGTTTGTCGATCGGGAGTATGTGCACGATTGATTAGCGTGTTATTTTTTTGAATAGTTTCCTTCTTTAGGCGTTCTAAATCTTTGTTTTTTTTTCTGATTTACGGAGTTGAGAGATGACATTCTTTATCTTTGAACTAAATTATGTCAAGTGTTACTTGCATTTTTGCGTGGTTTTTTAATGTTGGTGTTTGATGGTTACTTGCAAGTCAATAACTTATAAAATTGGTTAAATTCACTTATATCATTTTTTTTTACAACCAAAGGTTATAATTTACATGATGTCTGCAGTTCCAGTTGGCCGTATTCACCGGCAACTAAAGTCAAGGGTTCAAGTGAATGGTCGTGTCGGAGCCACTGCAAATGTGTACTCAACAGCGATATTGGAGTACTTAACAGCAGGAGTATTTGACCTTGCCGAAACATTACGATCTCACGGTGAAGCAAATTACTCCTCGCCATCTTCAGCTTGCCGAAACATTATGATCTCAAGGAATACAATCTTAATCGTATCGTTTCCATTGTGAACTTGTTTTATGTGGTTTGGACAAAGAGTAGTGTTAGTGTACATCCTCGCAATTTGATCTACTAGATATTGGAAATTTTATCTTGTGTTTATGGTGCGATTGTGGGGTGGACAAGAAGATAGAACAGAAAAGAAATGATTTCGATCTCTATTGGCATAACATTTTTCTAGGGAAGATTTGGTTTCTTGTAGTTGTTTTCTTTTTCATGCTTTCTGTTAGAGATGTAAATGAATGCCTTTTTGTGATAGCAAATCAGGTTTTGAATCAGTTTAGGTTTTGTATCGAACAGGAATAACCTTTTAGATTGTCCAAGAGTCGAATCAAGAATCAAGAATCAAGAATCAATTGAGTGTGTGCGCACCCACATGTACAAAAGTTTTGGCGGCACATTACATTGCAATGATATAAGCAATCGCAGAGAGTTCTAGTAACAGCTTCCCAAGCTGTGAGCCCCGACGTCTTGGCTGCCAGACGGGGCAGTGCCCGCCTGTGGTAAACGGTGCGGAGCTTCTTGTACTTCTGCACAAAACTTGGGAGGTCGACCTCCTTCTCGAGGAGCTGCCGGTGTAGCGCCTCCGACTCCACGTTCACTTCTTTCATTCCTTCTAAGAAACAGAGAACAATTATCGTTCGTAGAAGACAAGATTGTAGAACCCTAA
>JAGFNQ010001224.1:0-40310 GCA_024364735.1 Boesenbergia rotunda | reverse complement strand
GAAGTTAAGTTTGGTACAAACTCTAGAGTGTTTTGCTTATATTTTGATAGTTTTGTTAAATCTCGCAAAGATCCTAATTTCAAGTTAATGGATTCGTTTTGAGTTGCTAAAATGTTTATAAAACTAGTATAGAGTATAGAAATGGTGTTATGTCTTTGTATGGCTTGAAAGTATATGTTTGGTGGACTTTTGAAACAATTTTTCAGGTCTGAAATGCAGGTTTTCAGGCGTGCCAGTCGACTGGTACAGGACCAGTCACCTGCCCTATCGAACAGTAGCTTCTGTTCGATGCACCAGGCGCCTGCCAAAAGGTCAGTCGCCTGATACCAGTCGACTACTATATAGCAGTCGACTGGTACCATTAAAGAGAAGTTGTGTAGAGCAGCTGGTTAGTGTTTTAGTGTTACAATAAGAGGTCTAGGGGTCAAATCCTTGCAAAGCAAATAAAATGAAAGTTGTTTTGTTTTTTTTGAAAAAAAAAGAGAAGGAAGGAAAAAAAAAATTTAGAGGGAGTTAAGGGAAGTCAAGTAGTAGTAACTTAAAGTAAGGTTTAGTAACAAAAGGTGGGTCGTCACAGAGTGGTATCAGAGCAAAAGGTTCCATCCTTCCGCCACACTGACATCAAGCATCAATCCTGCCGCCTGCCAAGTAAGAAGTTCAGATATTATTGTTTTCATGCTTTTCATTATTGACTGCTAGTATCAGTAAGTGCATGATGAAGAAGTTCATATGTTATAGTTTTGCATGCTTTTCATTATTGACTGCTAGTATACTTTTCATTATTGACTGCTAGTATCAGCAAGTGAAAGATGATAAGGAAGTATGTTAGTATTATTATATACTAATATGTGCATGGAGATAATGAAGTAAGTTAGTAAGGAAGTATGTTAGCATTATTATATGCTATTATGTGCATGATCAGTATATGCTATATGAGTAAGATGACATGATATAACATATGCTATATGAGTATGATGGTAGTATGAAGATATGACATATGTTATATGAGTATGATGATAGTATGATGATAAGTATGATGATAGTATGATGATATGACATATGTCATATGAGTATGATGATATGAGTAGGATGATAGTGAAGTAATAAAATACCCTTATTGATGAAAGGTCTTTATCGAAGTAATGTTATTAGTCTCTTTATGATATAGAGTAAGAGAATGCCAAGAGGGCGTCGTAGAAAGGCCCAAAATGAGGAGCGAGCTCCTAGAGGGCAAGAGAAAGAGTCAGTACCACCACCAAATCTTTTAGAGGTGATGGCTCGGTTACAAGGGTAAGCAGTAGAATAGCAGCAAGTTATTGTCACCATGATGACTAACCAGTAGGCCGCTCCCATTACCCCGTTGGTGGAGAATGTAGTGGCACCAGCGGTGACCGAAGACCCATCGGTTACCTCTGTAGCCCCGACAAGGGGGGTAAGGCAAGAAGCGTACCTCATTCAGTAGAAGAAACTGAAGCCAGGGAACTTCCCAGGCACAAGCAAACCATGGGATGCTTAAGCATGGTTCAAAACGTTGGAAAGAATAGTAGAGCTACTGGATTGGCCTGAGGTAGAGAAGATAAAGTGTGCATCTTTCTACCTTACGGGAGAAACTAGAATGTAGTGGGAGAAAGTTAAGGCCAAGAGAAGTGTCAGTTAGACGACATGGGCCGACTTCGAGACTGAGTTCTTCGAAGAATATTTTCACATGCGAGTGAACAACAAGCATTATGATGAATTCACGAAGTTCAGACAAGGAGAACTATCTGTGGATGAAGCAGTGAAGATGTTTAATCGGTTAGCTCGTCTGTGCCCAGAGCTAGTTAGCACAGAAAAAGAGATAGTCAGGCTAATGCTCAAGATGTTAAGGCCTGAGATAGCGTTAAATGTGGCCAGCGGTGTTAAGAGGCCGCAAACCTCTGAAGAACTGATAAGTAGTGCTTTGATCACTGAGCACTACTTAAATAGTATAAAGGCCACCAGAAATGTTGAACGATGAAGTTCTTAACAACCTTACCTTCGGGAGAGGTCATGGCATCTACTTAGCGGCGGAGAGTTGTGCCAATTTAGATTTCCAACCGAGAACTCTATGGTGATTTAGTAGTCCTTGACATGAAGGATTTTGATATCATCTTAGGGATGGATTTCTTGAGTAAGTATAGTGCCGCTATTGAATGCCGTAAAAGAAGAGTAAAGTTCACACCAGAAGTAGAACTTCCATTTGAGTTTATTGGAGACCCAAAGAGAAAGACAAAGAGGTTCCTATCTACCTTACAAGCTCAGAGAATGTTAGAGAAGGGGTGCTCTGGTTTTCTAGCTCATATAGTGGATGCAAGTCAAGGAGAAGGGTCGAGAAGAGAAGAAGTGAGGGTAGTCTGTGACTATCCTGAAGAGTTACCAGGACTCCCTCCCAATCGGGAAATTGAGTTTGAAATTGAGTTGGCCCCAGGAACCAACCCAATTTCGAAGGCACCTTATCGCATGGCGCCAGCAGAACTGAAAGAATTACAAGAACAATTGCAAGAGCTGCTTGACAAGGGTTTTATCCGCCCTAGTCATTCACCTTGGGGAGCTCCTGTACTGTTTGTCAAGAAGAAAGATGGATCTATGCGAATGTGCATAGATTATCGAGCTTTGAATAAGGTAACCATCAAGAACAGATATCCCTTGCCAAGGATAGATGATTTATTTGATCAGCTGAAGGGAGCCACAGTGTTCTCCAAGATAGATCTGCGATCAGGTTACCATCAGCTAAGAGTGAAGGAGAGTGATGTACCAAGGACTGCTTTCAGTACAAGATATGGGCACTATGAGTTTGTGGTCATGCCCTTTGGAGTGACAAACGCCCCTGCGATGTTTATGGATCTAATGAATAGAGTGTTCAAGGATTTTCTCGACAAGTTCGTCATTGTCTTTATTGATGATATCCTAGTGTATTCAAAGACTCAGGAAGAACATGCCGAACACTTGAAGATGGTATTGCAAACCTTACATAAGAAGGAGTTGTACGCCAAATTCTCAAAGTGTGAGTTTTGGCTTGACCAGGTGGCATTCCTAGGCCACATCATTTCCAAGGAAGGTATTATGGTAGACCCAGCCAAGATTGAAGCAGTTAGTAACTGGAGTCGACCAAAGAATACCAGTGAGATTAGAAGTTTTCTGGGTTTGGCAGGGTATTACAGAAGGTTTGTAGAGGACTTTTCAAAGATAGCTTCTCCACTTATAGCCCTTACCAGAAAGAATAAGAAGTATGAGTGGACTAAAGACTGTGAGCAGAGTTTTCTTCAGTTGAAGAAGAGACTGACCAGCGCTCCTATCCTTACAGTACCCGAAGGTGATAAAAGCTTTGATATATACAGTGATGCATCAAAGCTAGGACTTGGAGCAGTCCTTATGCAAGAAGGCAAAGTCATAGCTTATGCTTCCAGACAACTCAAGGACTATAAAAAGAATTACCCCACTCATGATCTGGAGTTGGCAGCTGTAGTCTTTGCTCTAAAGATATGGAGGCATTACTTGTATGGAGTGCAGTGTAAGATTTATACAGATCACCAGAGTCTGAAATATTTCTTCACTCAGAAAGACCTCAATATGAGACAGCGAAGGTGGCTCGAGTTAGTGAAGGACTATGACTCTAAGATTCTTTACCACCCTGGTAAGGCAAATAGAGTAACAGATGCACTGAGTAGAAAGACTTGTGCCACTTTGATGTCCTTATCAGTATTGGCACCACCATTACGGAAGGAGATAGTAAATTATGGAGTGGAGATTATTGATGGATAGCTAGCCCTATTGACACTAGAGTCAACTTTGCTTGAAGAGATACAGAAAGAGCAAGCTGAGGATTCTGATATCCAAAGAATCAAGCAAGAGGTGCAAGAAGAAGAGAGTAAAGAGTTTAGAGTATCTGACAGTGGGATACTCTATTATGGTGACCGTTTGTGTGTTCCCAAGAATGAAGAGCTGAGAAAGAAGATTCTTGAAGAAGCCCATGGAACTCCCTACTCAATGCATCCTGGTTCCACTAAGATGTACCAGGATTTGAAAGGAAGAGTTTGGTGGTCAGGGATGAAGAGAGACATAGCTAAGTATGTCAGCACCTGCCTGACATGTCAGAGAGTTAAAGCAGAACACCAGAGACCAGGAGGTGTCCTACAACCCATTCAGATTCCAGAGTGGAAATGGGAAGACATAGCCATGGATTTCATAGTTGGTCTACCAAAGACAACTAATGGCTATGATGCTATTTGGGTGATAGTAGACAGATTGACCAAGTCTGCCCACTTTTTGGCAATCAGAGTGTCTTACTCAATTGAAAAGTTAGCCCAATTATATGTGCAGGAAGTGATCCGACTACACGGAGTCCCGAAGACCATTATCTCTGATAGGGATGGTCGTTTCACTTCACACTTTTGGGAGTGTGTACAGACAGCGTTAGGCACCAAACTGAAATTCAGCACAGCTTTCCATCCCCAGACTGATGGACAGACAGAGAGAGTGAATCAGGTTCTAGAAGATATGCTCAGAGCTTGTGCATTGGACTTCAAGGGCAGTTGGTGCAAGTATTTATGTTTAGCTGAGTTTGCCTACAACAACAGTTACCAAGCCACTATTGGTATGGCACCCTATGAAGCTCTTTATGGTAGGAAGTGTAGATCTCCCCTCTGTTGGTATGAAGGTAGTGAGAAGAAAGAAATGGGGTCACAGATTGATCTCATAGATGATACCACAGAAGCTATAAGGAGTATCCGCCAGAGAATAGAAACTGCTCAGAGTAGGCAGAAGAACTACGCCGATGTACGACGTAGGTCGTTAGAGTTTGAAGTTGGGGATACAGTTTTCCTCAAAGTAGCTCCTATGAAAGGTGTGATGAGATTTGGCAAGAAAGGCAAGCTAAGTCCTCGATACGTAGGGCCCTACCCAGTGACGAAAAGAGTTGGCAAAGTAGCTTATGAGTTGGAGCTACCCTCAAAGATGTCAGCAATACACAATGTGTTCCATGTCTCAATGTTAAAGAAGCATATCCCAGATGCCAACCAAGTGATTAAGCCACAGATGGTACAAGTGCAAGAAGATCTCAGTTATGATAGTCGACCTATTCAGATAATAGATCGAACAGATAAGAAGCAGAGGAACAAAGTGGTACCACTAGTAAAAGTTTTATGGCTGAATCAGAAGTATGAAGAGGCAACTTGGGAATCAGAAGATAGCATGAGGCAAAGGTATCCAGAGTTGTTCTAAGTTCGAGGACGAACTTTTTATAAGGTAGGGAGGATTGTAACACCCAATAATTTCCTGGTATTATTAGGGATTTTTAGGAATTTTTCTAGTATTTTTCAGAATATTATAGCATTTTTTCGGAATGAAATTAGAAAAAAAAATTAATTAAAGGGGGTCGGGTGGGGATTGATCCCGCGACCACAGGGAGAAGCAAAGCCTTAAGGGCAGCCAAGTAACCAGCTGGGCTAGGGTATCAAGCACAGAAAAGAATGAAATGAAATAATGTTATAGTTGATTTAGGTCGTTTCATGAAGAGGTATTTAAACTTCCACTTAAGTTGTGATAAGACCCCTTTTAGGGTTTCGGGAGGCCGCGCGAGCCAAGGGAGGAAGCTGCGAAAATAGGGAGAAAGGGGGAGTTTTCTTCTTCCTTCTTCTTCCTCTTGAAGTAGAAGACCTAGGGCTTCTTCCCTAGGGCCAAGGGTGAAGTTTTCTTGCAATGGAAGAGGAAGAAGAGAGGAGTTCTACGCCAGGTTTATACCTCGATTTAGTGAGTTTTCTTCAAGATAACGGTAAGTAGATCACTCACCTGCAATAGAAGTAGTTTCCATTATATAGTTTTCGATGTAGAACCTTGATTTTATGATCTAAGTGCATATTTTAAGTTTATGCTAATTGCGTGTCTTAAGTTTATAAAGAGAACATGTTTATTAACCTAGAACTTGGGTTTAATTAAGTTTTGGTTGTGTGACCTAAGTGGGATAAGACTAAATTCTTGAAAAGTCCCAAAAATGAGTTTTGGGTTAAGGGCACGCAAGGTGCTCGATGAAAGTTCCAAGTAAGAAAGGTAAAGTTTTGTAGTGCAAAAAGTTATGCAAAAGGAAAGATAGCTTGATAATTATAAGTTTTATGACTAAGAAAGTATTTTACTTTTGTAAAGTGACATGTACCGGGCAAAAGAGAGGCCCACAGAAAGATAGAAAGAAGCTCTAATAGGGTGCGGTGGCTAGCTACCCCGAAACCTATTAGAGAAGCACGCAATTGGTACATTGATACCATGATACAATGTCAAGAACTAAAGAAAGTTGAATATTAATTTCAAGTATATAAGTATTTACAAGTGTTTTAGCTTTGAGTACATGTCTTTATTTCAATATAGTTCACATTGATACTTTGCAAGCATGATAAAGGGTAAGAGTAAAGAAGTTAGTGTTTTTAACGTATGAGCATGTTAAGTTTGCAAATGTTTTATGCAAGTAATGTTTTCATCATGATTGAGCATGATAAGTATATGTAAGTTTCCCATGTGCATGTATTTCGGAAGTAAGCATTCTTTGAAAAAAAACATGTTTATCCCTTATCGTTGGATTTGTGAGTTAGGATTTACTTACTAAGCATTTTGCTTATTAGTTGCATTTCCTTCTATTGCAGACAAAGGTAAAGAAAAAGCATAAGTTAAGGAGGCGAAGGGACTTGCATTGATGTTCAGTGGCGGCGGAACCGTGGAAGAGATCTTTGGGCTAAGTCTTGTAGAACATGTGTTTTGGTATTTTGAAGTGGTGGAATGAATGACCTTGTTTAAATTACGCATAGAAGTTAAGTTTGGTACAAACTCTAGAGTGTTTTGCTTATATTTTGATAGTTTTGTTAAATCTCGCAAAGATCCTAATTTGAAGTTAATGGATTCGTTTTGAGTTGCTAAAATGTTTATAAAACTAGTATAGAGTATAGAAATGGTGTTATGTCTTTGTATGGCTTGAAAGTATATGTTTGGTGGACTTTTGAGACAAGTTTTCAGGTCTGAAATGCAGGTTTTCAGGCGTGCCAGTCGACTGGTACAGGACCAGTCACCTGCCCTATCGAGCAGTAGCTTCTGTTCGATACACCAGGCGCCTGCCAAAAGGTCAGTCGCCTGGTACCAGTCGACTGCTATATAGCAGTCGACTGGTACCATTAAAGAGAAGTTGTGTAGAGCAGCTGGTTAGTGCTTTAGTCTTACAACGAAGAGGTCTAGGGGTCAAATCTTGCAAAGCAAATAAAATGAAAGTTGTTTTATTTTTTTTGAAAAAAAAAGAGAAGGAAGGAAAAAAAAAATTTAGAGTGAGTTAAGGGAAGTCAAGTAGTAGTAACTTAAAGCAAAGTTTAGTAACGAAAGGTGGGTCGTCACATCTCACCTAAAGATATGGGGTTGTCCTGCTTATGTAAAGCGGACTGTATCAGACAAATTGGATGCTAAGTCTGATAAATGTCTATTTATTTGATACCCTAAGGAAACGAAAGGTTACCAATTCTATCATCCCTTGGAACAAAAGGTGTTTGTTTCAAGGCATGCTGTATTTCTAGATAAAGAATTTCTTTTACAAGAAAATAGTGGGAGTAGCATTGAACTTGAAGAAGTTCAAGAAACTCCAATAGACATTACAGAGACACCTAGTCTAGACCCACAACCAATAACTCATAATGATGAGCTATCAGTTGAACCTAAAACAACACCACTTCTTCGTAGGTCTGATAGGACACGTAATATTCTAGAGAGATACAGATTTCTCATAAGTGAATCGAACGACGTGTTACTCATTAACGATGACGAACCTATCAGTTATGAAGATGTTCTGAAAAATTCAGAAAGGGATAAATGGCTTGAAGCCATGAAGTCGGAAATGGATTCCATGTACAAAAATCAAGTATAGGACTTGGTTAACCCACCTGAAGGGATTAAGCCCATAGGGTGCAAGTGGGTTTTCAAGAAGAAAACTGATATGGAAGGTAATGTTGTTACCTTTAAGGCTAGATTAGTGGCAAAAGTATATCGTCAGAAACAAGGAATTGATTATGATGAAACCTATTCGCCAGTAGCTATGCTTAAATCCATTCGGATGCTCCTGGCCATAGCAGCTCATTATGATTATGAGATATGGCAAATAGATGTGAAAACATCTTTCCTTAATAGAAACTTGCTTAAGGATGTATACATGATACAACCTGAAGGTTTCACATCGGTTAATAAAACCAAAGTATGCAAGCTTCGACGATCCATATATGGACTAAAGCAAGCATCCAGGAGCTGGAACATCCATTTTGATGAGACAATCAAAGAGTTTGATTTCTCACAAAATCCTGACGAACCTTGTCTGTACAAGAAGGTTAGTGGGAGTGCAGTCGTATTCCTAGTGTTATATGTCGATGACATATTACTTATAGGAAACGATATATCAATCTTACAGTCAGTTAAAATTTGGTTGTCCAAAACTTTCTTCATAAAAGACCTAGGAGAAGCAACCTATATCCTTGGGATTAGAATCTATAGAGATAGATCAAAACGGTTGTTTGGTCTTTCGTAGTCTACATATATAGACCGAGTGCTAGAAAGGTTTAGCATGTCGGAATCCAAGAAAGGTTACCTTCCCATCAGGCATGGGATCAACCTTTTGAAGTCTATGTGTCCGCGCACAGAAGACGAGAGCATTTGCATGAGTAAGATTCCTTATGCATCCGCGATAGGATCTATCATGTATGCTATGTTATGTACTAGGCCCGATGTATCGTATGCTCTGAGCGTCACAAGCAGATACCAGTCTGATCCAGGAATGGATCATTGGGCGGCCGTCAAGACAATCCTCAAGTACTTAAGAAACACGAAGAATGTGTTCCTAATATATGGAGAAGGTAATATGGTAATACGTGGGTATACAGATGCCAGTTTCCAGACAGATAAGGATGACTCCAAATCTCAGTACGGATATGTATTTATTTTGAATGGTGGCACAATAAGTTGGAAGAGTTCCAAGCAAGACACCGTAGTGGATTCTACCACGGAAGCGAAATATATTGCATCTTCGAAAGCAACAAAGGAAGCAGTCTGGATCAAGAAGTTTGTCTCAGAACTTGGTGTGGTTCCAACCATTGATGAAGTAATACCGGTTTACTACGACAACAATGGAGCTATTGCACAAGCGAAGGAACCAAGGTCTCATCCGCGATCCAAACATGTGCTTCGTCACTATCATCTGATCAGAGAGATTATAAGTATGAATGATATACAAATTGAGAAAATTCCCACTTAAAGGAATTTAGCGTATCCTTTAACTAAGGCCTTGCCTCAAAGTAAGTTTGAGGGTCATGTTAGTGTAACATCCCAAAATTCCCATTTTTAGTTCTTAAAGTCCTTAGAATTATTTAAAAATGGTTTAGAAATATTCTAGATATTTTTAGGGATTTTTAGAATATTTTTATAGAATTTTCCGAGTTCGTTTAGTATTTTAAAAAGGGAAAAAAAGAAGAAAGGGAGAAAAAAATCGTTAAGGGCAGCAGGGGGTACGAACCCGCGACCAGCACGAAACCAGGCAAGCGCGCGACCAGCCAGGCTAGGGTACCAAGCACAGCAAAGGGTGGAGAGACATATATTTAAGTTGTGGTTAGGTCAATCCGCCCCATGAATATAAATAGATAAGTTAAGAGAGGAAATTAGATTTTTTTTGGTTTTCTCTCTTCCTCACCCTAGCCGCACGACCCTTCCCCTCTCCTCTCTTGGGTGAAACAACACCAAGGCCAAGAGGGCCGGCCAAAGCTCTCCTCCAAGAGATATTCCTATATTCGGGATCCCCGCGACGAGAGGAACGCGTAAGCGCGAAGAATTCTCCGAGATCTCAAGTTTCTCCCGAGTCCTAGACGTCAATCTTGGTTGTAAGTCCAAGATATCAATGTAAGTACTGCTCACCTGCAGTAAGAGGCGGTTTTTCCGCAAGAATTTCCCTTAAAAGTTTTTAAAAGAGATATTTACTTCTTGTTAAGATTTTTGCATGTGATCTTAGTTCATTATATGCTTATATATTTTATTGAGTGCCCTATATGAGGTTAGGGTCCAAGAATAGCTATGAGAAAAGAAAAGAGAAGATAAAGATAAGAAAAGAAAAGGCCAAGGCCTTAAGAAATCCCCAAAAGTCAAGACTTAGGGATTTTAGCACGCAAGGTGCTCGAGAAAATGCCAAGGCATTTACAGATAAGAAAGAAAAGAAAGAAAAGCTATTTTATTTTCTAAGGTCAGTACCCGGCGTCCAAGGGTGTCGTTAAAGAAATCCAGGTGTCCAATTCCAAGGTCTTGGACCTGGTAGACCAAGGTCTGCTCTATTAGGATTGGTGGCTCGCTACCCCAACCTTTTAGGGAACGCGCATGAGATGGTACTTACGTCTTCAGTGGATCCAAGTGATTATTATTTTCAAGTATATGCTTTAGCAAAGTTTCGAAAGTTTAAGAAAGTTTTCAAAAGTTAAAGAATAGCTAAAGTTTCAAGTTGAGCCAAGAAAAGTAAATTGAGATTTATTATTGCTTGAGTATGCATGTTTTGAGTTATACATGTTCTTAGTTTTCTTTCAAGCATATTAGTATCTCATATGATTTTCATATTGTTCTAGAAGCATGTTTGCACATTTCGAGATTTTGTGAGCTAGATAGTACTTACTAAGCTTTTTGCTTACTAGATGCATTTCCTCTTATTGCAGATAAAGGTAAAGGCAAGCAATTCTGAAGGAAGGCGACGAGGCGGTGCTGAGAAAAGTGTGTGTGGTGGCTGATTTTGGAGAGATCTTTGAGACGAGACAATTTAACTATTTAAATTACAATGTTATAGTTTATTCAGATTTCAAGTTCTTGTTTTATGGAGTTAGCGAACATATAAGTTTTGGGATAGTTTTACATACTCAATTTCTTAGAGTATAGATTCCATGTTATTTCTTTTAGCCTACATGTTCTTATGATTGCATTGGATGAGTAGAAATATGAGTAATTGGAGATATTGATACTTTGTTAGAGAAAAAGATGCATGTGCCATGATAGTATCAATTTCTCCTTGAATCAAGTTTTTACTTCTTAAATATGTTTAGAAAAGTTGCATTCACATTTCATAATGCTTTAGCAAGGTTATAGAACATGTATTTGGTGTTATGAATACATAGGAGTCAAGATTGGTACAAACTTTATTGTTAAAGTTCATATAACTTGAATAGTTTATTTTCTTCCGCAAAAGTCTTAATTTCAAGTTTATGGATTCGTTTTGATTGGCTAAATTGATTTGAAAACTGGCATAGAGTATAGAAATGGTGTCATGGTTCTATATGGCTCGAAAGTATAGGTTTGGTGGAGCTTTGAAGCAAATGCCGAAACCTGAAATTCTGATTTCAGGCCTATCAGTCGACTGATGCAGTATCAGTCGACTGATACCCGAAGTGTGAGTTGGGCGAGGCAAGTTTCAGAAGCTTCAATAAGTATTATTTAACGGGTTTTGAGAAAGGAAGTGTGATATGTTATCATGCATGATTACTTAAGTTAGAATATCATTGTTAGATGAATTTAAAAGTTTAAAAAAAAAAAAAGATTTTCGTATTTTTAGTCATGCGGCCAGAAGTCGAGAAGTAGAGAAAAGTAACGATCCGTCTAAGGTAGAAGAAGGCGGGTCGCTACAGTTAGAGCCTATGGTATTGGGTACCGTAGCGATTGGCATTAGGCCAAGTGGGAGTTTGTTAGTGATATGAGAGAAGTGTCCTAAGGCAATCGCCTTATGATTGTAATCATTTATTTTAATAAATGAATATTCACTATTTGAGTATACATGTTTGTGTATTTGATTGAGATCTTAAACTCATTTACTGAATGTCCGCAATACAATTCACAGCATGAGAGAATTTGTGATGAATTCACAAATAGTGATTATCTCTACATGTGCAATTGTGAAGTATTGAAATTGTCCCTAGTCGATGAATTGATTAATACGGACACTATCAATTCTGTTGAGACTAGCATGGGTTATTCTCTAATCAGCTGATTCTCACTGGCTGGTGACATTGAGATGTCCGGAGATAAACATAAATGCTAGTTAAGGGAACTAGTTCATTGGAGTGATTAGCTATAAAACTTCATATGGTAGTCTACATATAGATATGTCAGTGAAGTTCTTACTACAGCTTTAGTGCGATGTTCCTTTGACTTGCGGTGTTCATGTCATCTTGGTCATGGAAACTTATACTTTGACATCATAAGCAAGCATCTCTAAGGAGGTGTGGACCCAGGATGATTGGGTATAAGCCGAATTTCCCGAAGATGTTTGAACAGCCTACAAAGGATTCACCACTCCTTGCGAGGTGATGTATACCCAAGGCCTATCGTCGGATTGTTACTCGAAGCCTTTGGCCAGAGCATGACATGTTCAGAGTATGAATCTCTTAAATACATGAGAGTAATTAGAATCCGTAGGACGAGAAAGCGTTACTTGGGCTAGGTGTGACGTAGTCAGCCTAGTGGGGACTGACACATATAGACCATGTCCTGAACCAAGTGGGTATAAGATGGTGAAGGGAATGGGGCACGATTCATTATAGCTGCTGAAGGGTTTCAGATTTGTTTCTGAGGTCAACCGTTGATCTTTCGATTAATTGGGGATCATGATGTACTACTAGGTACCACTCATGATCGTTCTATAATTAATTGATTAATTATAGACGGCCAACATAAATCGAAAGCCTATTTAGTCACACGCACTACGAGTAATCCGAGGGATTTAAAACGAGTTGAAAATTAGATTTTCCAATCAAGAGACACTAAGTTTGGTTGAGCCAAACAATAAGTCGAATCTGAATTTTTCAGAGACACATCGGAAGCGTAAAATGGCTAAGTCTTTTGAAGACTTAATAGATGAATTAAAAAAGTTTAATTCATTGGGGCTTGGCTTAGATGGGTCGGCCAAAGAGGGCCTCCATCCTCTTTGCTTGGTCGGCCACAACAAAGGGAGAGAACCAAGTTTTTGGTTCAATTTATAAAATAAACCAAGTGTGGTTTGTTTTATATAATTATGGATGATATAAATTTTTTATATAATAAACCAAGGTTTGGTTTATTTTTCATGGAAATTAAAATGAACCATGGATTGGTTTATTTTATAAAATCAATCATGGATTGATTTACCATGATAAAGAAATTTATTCCAAAAGAGAGAAGAGACTTGATTGATTTTTATCATGAATTAAAATATGATTTTAACCATGATATAAAATCAAACTTGGCATGATGGAATAAATTATTCTATATTTGAGAGGCTTGATGGTTGAGAGGCCACTATATAAAGGACCCAAGGCAAGACTTGGGTGTGAATCATAGAGATGAAGGCATAGGATCTCTCCCTCTCTTTCTCTCCTTCTCTTCTCCGCTTCTTGCCGTGCGCCAACCAGCCCCAAGAAGGAGCACCAGCCGGCCATCCTTTTGTGGTTAGTCTTCCGACTTCTCTCTTGGTTTTTCTCATCGCGTTCTCGGAGAATCTAATAGTTATCAAGAACACGAAACTCGTGGCTTTGCGAAGTCATCCCGAAGATACTCGGCGTGGACGCGAATAGAGGCGGAGCTTCCAAGGGACGCTTACGGTTGGATCTCGTCCCTTCCTTCGAGTTACACGAGGTAATACATAAATTTGTTTATGTTTTTGCAAAATTTCAAATATATGATCATGTCTACACAAGATAAAATTGCATGCTTAGATGTGTGGTTAAATGATTTAGAGAAATTATTTATGTTAAACCTTCCGCTGCACGTAATTAATTTTAAAATTACGAACCCGCATCCATGTCAACATGCACCCGGTCCCAACAGTCCAATCATAGAAATATAGCTTTGAAAGAACCTAAGTAAGTTCTAGAGTACAATCACATGTGTGTATCTCAAAAATAAGGTCAAATCCTCACTAGGTAAAAAGAATTCATCTCAAATCATCAATCTAGAGTCCATAACTAAGTAGTACTCAAGTATCCAAGAATTTTCATCCATTGGCTCAAATCCTAAGTTTTAACAACCAAATCTAACTCATTTTCAAAGGACTCTAAAATGATATAAAGAAAATCTAGAGGGATGCATTTATTCCTAATCATGCAAGAAACAAGATGCCAAAAAGGATAAAATGGTATCTACAATGGTTCTTTATTCACTCTACACTACCTAAGCATTTATTGGCAAGAACTCACTATAAAAGAAAAATTTACTGCTAGAAAACATAAAAATGGTATTTACAATGAAATAAGAGTGCAAGAAGGAACAAACTCCCCTTTAAGTTGGGTAGATAGCATGGAGCATCCATCTCGGTAGTGGGGGTGGTTTGGTTGGTCGAGAGAGCTATCCTCACGTGATCAATATCATAGTGCAATGCTCTCTCCCTCATCAACTTCGCATAAGTATGTCCCGGTGGTCGGAGACGATTAAGGTGCAAAATCCACTCTCGGGGTGAATTGAAACGAGTCAAAGTAAGCTCAACTCCTCCCACTATATGCACTTTGGAAGTCCTTCCGGGAGGTTGGAGGCTATTTAGTTGGAGCACCCACTCAAAAAGCCTAAGGCACCTTGCAAAACCATGAGAAGGAAATACCTCCCGCACACATGTAGGGTAAGAAAGAGATGAAATACAATCAGTCTCTACATAGAATGTATCAAGAAATGCATCACATCCAATAAAATCAACCTTAGGTACCTCTATGAGTTTTCCTAAAAAATTAGGAGAAATACTTACCTTGTCGTGCTGAAAAATACCTGAATGTTCTACAAGAGTAGATGTAACTATGGCCTCCTCCTGGTTAGGTAATGGCTCCACCTCAGGCTCAGGTTCTGATGGGCATATAACTAAAAGAGGTGATTCTTGGATCCTTGCTCCCACCATGCAAGTCCCTACACTTTTATACCTATCCTCTGAATCTCCTGATATGTCAATCAATATAGGTGATCCCTGGGGCCCAGTGCAATCTCCTACACCTATAGAATCTCTCTAGCTGTGAGTGAATCAGATATAGACTTCAAATCTTCATCCTCTAAAGCTAATGCATCCTCAGCCTCATCTGAGCTCAAATATCCTCTGTAAATACCAAATGTAACTGTCTCAGTAAATAAATCTTCATTAACTAACTCATCTGAAATACCCATGCTCATGATAGAATGATCCTCTTTGGGGTGCTGTGGGAAGGGTAAAGGGACCCTTGGTTCCTGCTCTTGAGCTGAAATTTTTGGAAGTGGGTCTTGAGCAGGAATTCCTATTGGTGTAGTTGTTGTAAATTCATTGTTTTTGCTGATTTCTTCTTCTTCCACCAAAATCACAAGATCAATTGAAGAAAGACTTAGGCATGAACTAGGGTCACTTTCAACTGATGTAGAAGCCATTTTAGGGTTGTTTTGAGTTGGAAAACAAGTTGCTGAAATTTTTTCAAAAAAAACAGCTTTTTGAGAATTTAAACTTGAAGTAACTTCCCCACTCCTCAAAGTTATTGCACTAACATTTCCCTTAGGATTAGGAGTATCTTGAGAAGGTAATTGACTCGATCCCTGAGCTTGCATTCGATTCATCCCACTTGCAAGTTGACCAATATGTCTCTCAATGTTTTGTAAGGTAGCATCATTCTTTTGTTGCCCTTGTTGTTGTAACATAATTTGTTGTTGTTGTAAAATTTATTGCATTATCTCCTCTAGCTTTTGTTGTTGAGCATTTAACCCACTAGAGTTCCCAAAGTCTCCTTGATTGATATGGGACTCTTGTTGGCCTTGAAATGAAACATTAGGTTGCTAAAAATTCTGATTTTGCTGTGAATTTTGAAAATGAGATTGTTGGGGCTGATTAAATGAATGAATGGGCTATTGAAATTGCTGAAAATTGGCTTGAGAACTAGGTTGAAGTTGCTAAAAATTATTGCTCTGAAAATTTTGATTTTGGGGCTGAAATTGTTGGTTGAAAGGCTGAAATTGTTGGGGTTGAAAACTCTGATTTTCTTGCTGAAAATTTTGATTTTGAAACTAAAAATCCTGCTAGTATGGCTGAAAAGATTGCTGTGAAGGTTGAAAAGATTGTTGGAAAGTCTGAATTGGTTGAAATCCTTGCTGAAATTGTTGATTACTTTGTTGAAAATTCAAATAAGGTTGCTGGAATGGTTGACAATGCTGCTGAAAGCCTTGGTCTGACTGCTGTAAATCATGATAAGAAAATTGATTTTGCTGTTGAACTTGTTGGATAGGTGGTTGTTGATAAAATGAATTCCCATAACTTAGATTCGGATGATCCTCCCAACCCGGATTGTTGGTAGATGAATAGGGGTTGGTTCTTTGTTGGTATTGGCTTCCGAAACTCTCCATCTCGAATGAGTAGGAATATTTTCAATAGTTTCTGAAACTCTTTCTTAAATATTTTTCTAGCTCTGAAGGTCTTTTCAATTTCAGGATCAAACTCCACAATATCACCACCTGCAGTCCTGGTCATAAACTAAACTAAAATGGTAGCAAATGTATATAGAAAGATAAAGCAAATGAAATAGTTCACAAAATATGAAGCTAAGCACAAGCTTAAATTAAACAAACTCAACTAGTATGTTCCCCGGCAACGGTGCCAAAAATTTGATGGCGCCCACAACCGAGTGTCAAGATGAGCCTCAAATTTGAATTTATAAATTGAAAACCGTTAGCTCACAAATCTAAGTGTAGTATAGGGGCCTCAAGTCGTATTTTTCCAATGACTAATTAAGGATGTTTAACTTAAGCTTGAATTTGTTGTTTATGTTTTGGGTTTACAAATAAGATGGGGGTTTTTGTGCAATAAGGAATGAAATTTGAGTAGAAACAGAATAGACTTAGCTAAATCAGAAATTAACTAGGAAATTGCAACAACTAAACTTAATCTATTTGAAAACTAAGCAGTTCAATGTAAAACTATAAAATTGAAACTTAAGAACTAAACTTGAATGCAGGGAACTAATTGCAGAATTGTTTATAACTAAAACAAAGCATGCTTAAGAAACATGACTTGAAGTGTAGTTGAAAACCAACTAAAGCAACTTGGAGAAATAAATGTTTAGAATCAAAATTATCCTAAATTGAACATCAAACCAGTCCCTTGCCAAGATTTCCCTTTGCCGTCACACAAAAGCTGAGCTAGAAACCCTCTAGCTCAAAAACCAGCGAGAATAGCCTCCCTTGATCAATTTGCGTTGGATCTGATGTGAATTGGTCTTCCTGATCGATCACGGGACCGATCAAGACCTTTGCTGATTGGATTGGAGACCGATCAGTATCGATGCTGTCCGATCACGAAGACCGATCAGTAGCTGAGAAACTCCGCGATCTCCTTCTTCTTGATACGCTGAGTGAAGATCGAGCTTAGAAACTCTCATTAGCCTTCAGAGGACCCCTCCAAATGCTCTGATTGCTCCGCTTGATGAAAACAACAGCAAACAAACAGAATTGAGAGTGGAATAGAACTTCGATGAAACCCTCCCCTGAGCTCCTCTTAGAATCAAAATTGAATGCAAACTTAACCGGAAAATGTACCTCGATGATCTAAAATCTTGAAATGAGATTGGAACAGATGTGGCCGTGTGCGATCGGAGAAGAAAAGATGAAGAACTCTGCGAAAATGATGAAGAAACTGAAGAACTCGTGACTCTGCGACCACTCGAGCGGGCGGAGAAGTTTTTGATTTAACTTATCCCATTTGAATTTGAACGGCTGTGATCATCCTCGCCTCATCCAATGATCAGATCAATTTGGATTGAGTCCAAACCTTCCTGATCTCCATCAATGGTCAGGATCTACTTCTCCTCAGCTTGGATCGATCAGTTCTACAACAGATGGCTCAGATCTCCCTGCCTCTTGAATGGATGGTTTAGACTCCTCTTAAGTTTGATCTAACAGTCAGATGGCTTCTGATTTGGACCAAAGCTTCAGATCTTGATCTATGGTCTTGATTAACTCTATCTTTGGGCTCGAATTGATCAGAAGCTGATAGATGGCTGAGATCTCACCGTTTCTTGATTAGATGACCTACATTCTTCCAATGCTTGATAATCTTGATCCGAATCCAATTCTGACTCAAACTTGATCCAATCTGATCTAGGTCCATGATCATTTAAAGCCTACAAAATTAGATTAAAATTTTAATGCCAAAATACTCAAATATAGAAAGAAATGCATCCAAAGCCTAAAATAGCAAAAACTCATGGAACCTAATGTAAATACAAACTTAAGCATATAAAAAGGGATCAAAACATGAATTTGAGAGTCTAAATTGATCAACAAAATGGTTATTATCAGTGGTCTTTCTCCTTCTTCTCATCCCTATCTCCTCCAAAGCTCCTTGGTCGACATTCACAGTGCAAAGGAGAGGCTGTGCTTCTCTTTTGGTGATCGGCGGCGGCTGGAGAGTGGAAGAGAAGTCGGCGGCGCTAAGGAGAAGGCGACGTCGGTAGCTTGGTGGAAGAAGGTCTCAAAGGAGGAGAGGGATTGTTCTCTTCTCTTCCTTTTCTTCTTCCTTGCTTGAGCATGCACACGAGAAGAGAAGAGTGGTGCTCGGCGGTGGGGAATACCCTTCCTCTAGCTCTGGCGGCGGCGGTTTTGGAAGAGGTTGCCGGCGGCGACAACTTCGGGTTGGAGGAGGAAGAAAGGAGCTTCTTCTCTATTCTCCCTCTTGTTCTTCTTCTTCCTAGCCTTCTTCTTGGTGTCACCTTGTGGCCAGCCATACCTTGAAGCTTGAGGTGGCCTGCAGTTTGAGGTGGAGAGGTGGAAAGGGTCACGGCGCAAAGCAAACCCTAGTTTTCTAGGGTTTGTGTTGGTGATTGGAAGAGGTTTGAAGAAAAGTGGTGAATTTGAGGCCTTCGGTGACTCCATGTCTTGGTAGCTCATCGCCCACACGACGTCTAGGAGGGGAGGGTCATAAGGTAGAAGACTGCGAGGTAAAAGGCGAGGTATACCTCTCCCTAGCTCCTTTTGTTTTCTTGTTATTTCATGCTATGTTTCTTATCATTGCATGTTGATTAATTAATTGCCATGAATTAATTATTAGTTAATTAATATGTTAATTAATTTATGTCATGGACCCCAAAGATAATCACAAAAACTGGTGATCTATTCGTCGTCTTTTCCGCGGTTAATTAATCTGAAAAGTTACAAGGCCTTAATCTTGGTTTCTGCTAAGTTGTGACTTGGATTAATTAACATGACGACGAGATGGTCGTTTGGTAGATGGGTCTCTATTCAGATTAAATTTTTTAATCCGTAGACGTAGAGAGGTCTCTCATGTTCGACCCCGTGATTGCGAAGGAAACCCTCAAGCCATACAAGGGTTTATATTCCCATCAAATATGTCAACCCACTTTGACATATTTATAGTTATTTTAGTTGGATGTTTCAGTTGGGTAGACTTTTATTTAGTTGCATATTTGAAGGTATGTAATTTGAATTTCATTCGTAGATTATGTTGAATTAAGGATTTTAAATCGTTAAGATTAAAAATTAATAAAAATTTAAGTTGTAGAATTAATTACGAATTAATTACAGTTTAAATTACTAAGGATTAATTAAAGTTGAAGTTATTTAATTAAAGATTAAATTGTTAACAGTTTTGGGTCTAGTTGCATCATTTCTATTAATTCAAAAATATCTGAATCATCTACTATTTCTTTTTCATTTAATTTTTCAAGTTTATCTAATACTTCTGCTTTGTTTGAATTTTTGTAAATATTATTAAATGTAACTTTGATTCTAAGAAATTCTTCTTCCTCCTTATCCTCATCTTCAGAGTTATATTCTTCTTCATCTTCATAGTAGGTAGAATAATTTTTAGGATTATTTATTAAAGTTTTATATTCAAGGGTGTATTGAGTATTATCTTCAGTATTATCTAGAGTATTATCTAAATTATCTTGAGGATTATTATGATTATTTTCAGAATTAATAGTTAAGGGTTGACAATTATTTTTACAATAATCAGGATTGTCTTCAAAATTATTTGAATTATTGTCAATTAATGTTCCATCATTATCTTCGGGAATATTAAATAGGTTTTTATCAGAATTATCAAATATATCTAAAGATATATGTGATAAAACTTCACAATTAATTTTTGATATTGCAACATTAATTGAAGAAATTACCGAATTATTATTTATCATTTTAAAATTATTTAAATCATCATTAATTAAATTATCATGCAGTAATTGTAATTTTTCATGCAAATAATTTAATTTAACTGAAAAATCAGAACTATCTAAATTACCAGAAATATTTTGTAATTTTGCAGGAATTTGAAAATCATTATTGCAAAAAATAATTTTCCGTACCTCCTTTCACATTGTTGTCTTGCTGGTCTTCTAGTCTGGACATTGGTTCTTGTAATGCCCCTGCTTCTGGCATTTGAAGCACCTTATATGGCTTTTGTCCCTTTAGACTCCTGGCACTGGTACCTCCTTTGCCGCTAGTGGTGTTTGAATCTTACGAGTAGGACACTAGTTTTTATAGTGCCCTCTCTCCCTGCACTTAAAACAAATAATATAATATTTAAAAATTGACATAATCAAAAAATACCTGATTCACCCTTGCTCCCCCTCAATTCATGGCATCTTTGCTCCTTTGACTGTTAGTCCGGTGAAGAGCTACCAAGCTCTGATGCCACTTGTAGGATCGGTGCCGTCGATAGAGGGGGGAGGGTGAATATCGACTCGTAATTTCTTCGGAAACTTGTCGTTCATTCATTCTAGTCAAAGAGTTAGTACACAGCGGAAATAATTAAGAACGAAAACAAACAACACTCGTACATGCGGGATTTATTTACTTAGTTCCCAACCCCCCAGGGTCAGTACGTCCAAGGCCTATACACTAGGCGTGAGTCCACTATTTGTCTCCTTTTTGGAATTTTTAGAGGCAGAGAATACCCGTCTTACAATTTTATTTACAAGCAAAAGATAATAAATAATGTACAACTCGTAAATAAAAGCAAACCAAACAGTAGTGAAGTTCCGGCCAATCCGGAAGTTCGAAGTGCAACGCACTTCCTCCTGGAGCCTCCTTGGTCACAGAGCTTAATCTCTAGCATTTTTTTCTTTGCTCAGAATGACTTAGAAGATGATGGAATTCATTGTCTGAGTTGAGAAACCCCTTTATATAGCAATGCCCTAGGCGCCCAAGAGGCCTCTAAGGCACCTAATAGGCGGTCAAAACCTGATCCGCAATCGCGGTCTTCGCGCAGGGATAGAACTACCATCCAAGGTGCATGGGATGTAGAGCGTCTGACCCTTGAGGGCGCCTTGAAGCCTGGGGTCCATGTATCAACACAGGCACCCTGAATTTTATTGATTCTCATGAATTTATTGATATACCTTGTGTAGAGATTGTTTGTGAAAATCCAATAGAGGTACCAAATATTGATTTCCTTAGTCATCATGCATTACTTGATACATCTATTGTTGATATGGATTGCGAAATAATTTTAGAGGCACCTATAATTGATGTTGTTTGCTATGATGAATCACTTGATACATCTTTTGTAGATATGGATAGTGAAAATTTTTTAGAAATGCCAGAAATGAATGTTATTTATTTTAATGAGTCTCTTGCTATATCTTATGCTGAGGTTGAATGTGAAAAACTTATGAAAATATCTGAGATTGATTTGATTGGCTGTGACATATTACTTGATACACCCTTGATTGAAAATAATTGTGAAATTTCTATTGATGAGCCAGAAATTGATTCCTTTATTTGTGATGAGTATCTGGATGCAAATTTGGTAGGAAATAATTTTGAAATTTTCATTGAGATACCAGAATTTGATTTAATTAGACATGATGCAGTTTTGGATTCACATTATGCAGAGACTGATATTATTTTATTTCTTTCTGGCCCTGCACACTTGAGAGAGGTATTACATTGTTTTGCAGGGTCCAGAAGACTTCAGGAGTGGGTGCTCCAACTGAACAGACTTCAGCCTCCTGGAAGGACTTCTGAAAGGCATAAAGAAGGAGAAGATGATTTTGCTTTAATTCGAAAAACTCCATTCCTTCAGTGGATTTTGAACCTGAACCGCCTTAGGCCACCAGAGAAATTTTTTGTGAAGTTCAAGTGTGGGGGAGTCCTAGATCTCTCAGCCACCCAGACTCCTCCACTACCACGATGGAGGCTACTGCTTGATAGACTCCGCCCACCAGAATAAAGGGGAGTTTGATTTTTCTTGTATTTTCTTTTATTTCATTTTTCATTTTCATGCTTCCTAGAATTAGAATTTTCCTTTGAACTGAGTCCTTGTAAATAAATGCAAGTTATTTCTTTTGTCACTTTTTCTTGCATGAGTAGAAATAAAAGTATCCCTCTAGGTTATCTCCATAGCATTTTAGAGTCTTTTGAAAACAAATTAAATTTGATTGTTAAAAACTTAGGATTTGAGTTCATGGATGAAATCTTGGATGCTTGAGTACTACTTTGCTTTAGATTCTTAATTGAGTACTTGGGATGAATTATTTTGACCTAGTGAGAATTAGCCTTATTTTTATGACACACCTATGTTATTGTACTCTAGAACTTGCTTAGGCTCTTTCAAAATCATATTTCAATGATTGGATCACATCTATAGAGGCTAATCCATTTGTTTCCCTTTCCATATCAATTTTAAGAAAAAAAATCATGTTCATTCCATTTTTTCTTTACTTATTTCTTACTCTTACCCTCACTTTTCATTGGACTTGTTGTTTGGAATGTTTCTTGATGTTATTTTGCCGAGACAGACAAAGATTTAAGTGTGGGGGAGTGATTAGTGCTTTGGAAAAGTTTTGTGTCAAGGAGGCATTTGGATCCAAAAGAAAAATTTTGTGCTAAAAAAAAAAATTTTTTTTGCAAAGAAGGAAAAGTTGTGCCAAGGTTTCAAGTGGCACGCAAATGGAAGCTAAATTTGTGCCAAAAGCTATGGAGCATGTTTCGGCACCCTTGCTTAGTCTGAAATATGAATGCTGAAAATCAAGGAAGCAAAAGAAAAAAATCTGTTCTGAAAAAAAAGAGAGAAAAGAAAAAGAGCTGAAATCAAGGACGTTTGTGTCACAAGTGGCTTGGATTAAGAATTGGAAAGTGAAATTTTGGGAAGTCAAAATCAGCAACATCATGTTAAAGTTGAATTGAAGGCTGTAAAGCAGAGCAGCAGCTGAACATAAGCTGGAGAATCTGAAATTTAAGCAGAAAAATATCTGAAAACCCTGTGGAAGGATGAATTGAAGCCGATGAAATTTCGATTTTGAGTTGCTGAGATGATATAAACGGAAAAGGGAGTAAGCTGCTAGGTTCTAAATTGATTGAAGGATTGATGTGAAGCTGATTTGGAAGAAGCAGATTGAAATGTGAAGCTGAACCAAATCTGAACTAATGCTGAAAATGCTGGCCAAATTAAATTGCTGAGAAGCAATGAGCTGTTTGAAATTGTTTTGGACTGCAGCCTTACTAGATTCGTAATTCTGAGTGGGAACTACACAGATCAGTAGCTAAACTAAAGATGAACAAATCTGAATTGAAAGCAATGCAAGAATGGCAGCAGAGTTATGGCCGGATAGTGACTTGTTACTCAACCATTTTCGAGTGAAACACCTAAATTTCCACTATCATTAGATGCAAGTCCTAATTTATACTAATTGTTGATTGAAAGCAAAGGTTCTATTTAAATGCAGTAAACTTAAGAGCTGTGCCATTACAAATCAAGAAGAACTGCAGTTGTATGGAATTTAAGAGCTGAAACAAACTGCATTGCAAGTCCATACAAGCAGTTTGTGCAGAATTTGTCAACTTGGAGCTGAAAATTTGGGTTTCCAAGGCTTGGAATCAAGGAATTAAGTATTCTGCTGTTCTTGAAGCTCACGGTAGCTCATGCAAATTGAAGATTGGTTCCACCATCATTCTGATTGCAGTAGAGAAGGAGAAAGAAAAAAAAAGAAAGAAACAAAGAAAAAAAATGAAGATAGAAACAAAGAAGAAGCAAAATGGCACAATTGGAGTTTTGGAGCTTTGGCATTGTAATTTTCTCATCCAAGTCCAAGCTTATTTCAGTTCATTTCTGACCTTGCTAGAAGATAAAAGAAGAAGAGAAAAATCAGAAAAGAGAATGAAGAAAGAAATTTGGCACGCAAGATGAAACTTGGCACATTGAAACCAAAGAAGGGTTTTTCATCCAAATAAAAGAAATTTATTCAAGTTTCACTCCACCATAATTTTGAGTTCACTAGAGGACTGTCAAGATGGGGCAAAGCACATTGGAAACATTTTTGAGCAACCAAGTCCTCCACTCCATCAATTTTTCCCTTTCCTTGATTTCTATTCCATTTCTCACCATTTTTCATGTTTCTATTTGTTTTTATAATTGTTGATCCTAATCATGAATAATAGTGGAGATTAGATAATAAGCAAGCCTATGGTAGTGCATGAAGCATGTGTGTATGAGTGAGCTCCACTTCCATCGTCAACTTAGAACTTAAGGAGAGAGCCACCAAATTTTCCTTGAAAGACTAGTGATTTAAATTCATCTCAATGAATCATGATAGAAAGGCTAAGTTGTTGATTTAAGGACAAGATACTAATGCATAGAGCTTAGATTTATGAGAATTGACAACCTTAGATAATTTCTTTTCATTTGTTTCTAATTATGCTTAAGAAAGCCTAAGGGATACATATTTAGTGTTTTCGCGAGACGCTCAAGGTTAAGTGTGGGGGAGTTGATAAGCACCATTTTATTGATTATTTTAATTGCTTAAATCCATGTTTGACATATGTTTTTATTGCCAAAATTGTGAAATTACCCTAGGTTTTAGGATTTCCTCTTATTTTGGACTTAATTGCAAATTTACATATTTTTTGATTATTTGGCCACTAATTTTCTGATATATTTTTGTAGGCAAGAAAGGATCCTGGACCTAGGGCATATTGGGTCAAACTTGAGTCGGAAGTGAACCGGATCGAATTATCAAGCCTACGATTAATCCGGGCCGTCCGATTCAAGAGCGGCTAGATTTGAGCCATCCGGGACGATCTAAAGCAATCCGAGCTAGGGTTAGGGTTGATCAAGCTCTATGATCAAGATCTAAAGGTTTCATCCCAATCAGAGCTCAATCAACCGTTGGATCAAGCAAGGAGGGCTCTAGAGCGTCCATTCATAGATAGAGTTGATCTGGACCATCCGTTGCATATCTGGAGGATCCGAGCTTCCACAAGGCAGATCCTGACCCCAGATCATCATCATAAAAGTTTAGGTCCAATCAGACCAAGATTAGCCGTTGGATCTCCTCCAATCAATCACAGCCGTCCATTTGTTCCTATTTAATCAGAAACGCTGCGCAGCCAAGCCTTGTCGCGTCTCCGCCGTTTCTTCTTCCTTCTTCAGCCGTTCTTCGATTCTTTGCTAGATTTCTTCATCAAGGAGGCGCGATCCCTCAATTTTTCATCAAAGCAAGGGCTAGGTCAGTGAAGATCGTTTCAGTGAAGTTTCAGATTGGATTTTTTGCTCAAAAGTGAAGCTGCGTGAGGTTTCAGCCGTTTCACTATCCGACTTCAACGAACTCAGCTGTATTCCATTTCACAACATCCGAGCTGACCAGAGGGGTTCCCTGGAAGGTCTCGGCCATTCCCAAATCCCAATCGCATGCCACGACAGCAAGTTTGAAGAATTCGGAGCCAAATTTGGCTTGAGCAGAGTCTGAACTGATTTAGTAGCAGATACACTTCTTCCACTGAATTGCAGAGCTTGCGGGTCCGAGGTTCTCCCTTGATTGACAACCAAAGAGCTCTTGAGTTGAGGAATGGTTGAGGAGTAGCTTAGATAGTTTAATTTCAGTTTCTTTTAGCTGTAAATTTCATTTCAGCCTAGTTTAGTTACTGTTTTTGAATTTCAGATTGGTTAACTTGGTTTATTTCATTGTTTTAGCTGTAATCTAGCTTTAATCCTTCAAGCTGAGTAGTTTAGGAACCTATCTAGTGGATAGTTGTGTTTAATTTCAGTTAATTTCAGTTTAGATCCTTGCGTATCAGTGGCAGCTCGCGTATCAGCCCTGTATCTGCCATTTCCAGCTTAGTTCTGCAATTTGTCAGTTTATTTCGAATTCAATTCGTTTTTTTTTTGTTCCTGAGATTTAAGTTAACATTTTGGAGCTGATGAGTTGATTTGAGTTTGATCTGCATTCAATCTCAATTCTATATATTTGCTCAGCTTTTCCCTTAGTGTGTCTTCTGCGTACCCTTTTCTTTTCAGTAGTTTTAATTCAGTAATTCTGATTTTGTATCATGTTAGCTTGTTTTATCTCCGGAAATTACATAGCAACTTGCTCCATTCAATTAGCATATGATATCAATGGTTGCGCATAAGGTTGATGTGAATCCATTTCCATTTCTGAATTCTGTCTCATGACTGCATTTTCATATCTGCACGCAATTCAGTTACTGCATTTGCATATCTGAATTCTGTCTATTACTGATTTCTTTCACTCATCTTTGCATTGCACTTCTTGAGTGGATTTGTCTACCAAGTTGTAGTGATCAGCTGGGATTCGAAATCTGGCAGTTGCAATTTCTGCAATTGGAATCGAATTGCAGCACAATTCTGTCTTGAATCTTTTTTGTGTGCCAAGTGCTAAAATTCTGAAACTTTGTGTCAAGAGGCAGTGTAGGCATTGATTGGTATCCAATTATAGGCTGTTTTTAGTGTGCTTTGGTGCTTGAACTCAGCTAGAGTTGCATTCGGACCATGACTGAATTTCTGCATTCTAATTCCACATCTAGATCCACTGCTGGACTGTGTCTTTCAGGTCTGAGTTTTACCCTGCCTTCATGCGTAGCACCTCATTTAGAGCTTCGTTTTCAAAGTAAATTGATTAGCTTTAATCTGAGATGATCAACTTTAATGTCTGCAATCAGTTGTAGTCTTTGGCACATCAGTTTTTATCTCATTTTGGTATCAAGTTTGTAAATGGCTTGCACTTAGTACCAAGGAAAGTCTTAGCACTGAGTTTGTATCAGTTTGGTTAAATATTGAGTGCATTCAGTTTGTTTAGAGTAATAATTCCTGAAGCTAACGTCTACATTAGTATCCATCAAAAATTTGAATTGCTTCCACATCAGATTTATTTTCCAAACTAGGGTAAATTGCATTTAAGCTTCCAAATTGTTTGAGTCATTGTTGGCATCACTTGGGTTAAGTTCAATAGCCGAGTTGTTCACTTTCTTTTATTGAATCTTCATTTCAGATTGCGAACCTAAAACCCAAATCACATTCGAAACCCAAAAACAATCACGACACCTAAATACAAGCGCAAATCAAACACAACAACTAGTCCCCGAGAAAAATACGACCTGTGGCCTCTATATTATATTTTCATACTTTTGATTGTAAAAGGGTTTCCAGTATCATTTATTAAATGTAACTTTGATTCTAAGAAATTCTTCTTCCTCCTTATCCTCATCTTCAGAGTTATATTCTTCTTCATCTTCATAGTAGGTAGAATAATTTTTAGGATTATTTATTAAAGTTTTATATTCAAGGGTGTATTGAGTATTATCTTCAGTATTATCTAGAGTATTATCTAAATTATCTTGAGGATTATTATGATTATTTTCAGAATTAATAGTTAAGGGTTGACAATTATTTTTACAATAATCAGGATAGTCTTCAAAATTATTTGAATTATTGTCAATTAATGTTCCATCATTATCTTCAGGAATATTAAATAGGTTTTTATCAGAATTATCAAATATATCTAAAGATATATGTGATAAAACTTCACAATTAATTTTTGATATTGCAACATTAATTGAAGAAATTACCGAATTATTATTTATCATTTTAAAATTATTTAAATCATCATTAATTAAATTATCATGCAGTAATTGTAATTTTTCATGTAAATAATTTAATTTAACTGAAAAATCAGAACTATCTAAATTACCAGAAATATTTTGTAATTTTGCAGGAATTTGAAAATCATTATTGCAAAAAATAATTTTCCGTACCTCCTTTCACATTGTTGTCTTGCTGGTCTTCCAGTCTGGACATTGGTTCTTGTAATGCCCCTGCTTCTGGCATTTGAAGCACCTTATATGGCTTTTGTCCCTTTAGACTCCTGGCACTGGTACATCCTTTGCCGCTAGTGGTGTTTGAATCTTACGAGTAGGACACTAGTTTTTATAGTGCCTTCTCTCCCTGCACTTAAAACAAATAATATAATATTTAAAAATTAACATAATCGAAAAATACCTGATTCACCCTTGCTCCCCCTCAATTCATGGCATCTTTGCTCCTTTGACTGTTAGTCCGGTGAAGAGCTACCAAGCTCTGATGCCACTTGTAGGATCGGTGCCGTCGATAGAGGGGGGAGGGTGAATATCGACTCGTAATTTCTTCGAAAACTTGTCGTTCATTCATTCTAGTCAAAGAGTTAGTACACAGTGGAAATAATTAAGAACGAAAACAAACAACACTCGTACATGCGGGATTTATTTACTTAGTTCCCAACCCCCCAGGGTCAGTACGTCCAAGGCCTATACACTAGGCGTGAGTCCACTATTTGTCTCCTTTTTGGAATTTTTAGAGGCAGAGAATACCCGTCTTACAATTTTATTTACAAGCAAAAGATAATAAATAATGTACAACTCGTAAATAAAAGCAAACCAAACAGTAGTGAAGTTCCGGCCAATCCGGAAGTTCGAAGTGCAACGCACTTCCTCCTAGAGCCTCCTTGGTCACAGAGCTTAATCTCTAGCATTTTTTTCTTTGCTCAGAATGACTTAGAAGATGATGGAATTCATTGTCTGAGTTGAGGGGTCAAACCCCTTTATATAGCAATGCCCTAGGCGCCCAAGAGGCCTCTAAGGCACCTAATAGGCAGTCAAAACCTGATCCGCAATCGCGGTCTTCACGCAGGGATAGAACTACCATCCAAGGTGCATGGGATGTAGAGCGTCTGACCCTTGAGGGCGCCCTGAAGCCTGGGGTCCATGTATCAACACAGGCACCCTGGATGACTTTCCCAAGCAGCTTTTTATCCTACATTGGCTTTTCTATCTTGCCTCCAACTCCAAGTACCTGCAAGACAACAAACACAAGACAAATATTCAAATAATCATTGCCTTAAAGATTGGTTCTGACTTTGGATTTCACCAGAAACCCTAGGTTGAACCGACGCCTAATGCTCCCTTTCTCGGGGAACGCGTCCTCACCTACTCCACACTGGAGAAGTAGCATTTGCCAATCGAAACCTCCGATTGGACTTTCACATAGCCTCTGAGAACCCAAATCTCGAGATGTCCAACCTCGACCCATCTCTACTTCTGTTCATGATCCCCACTTGACTAAAGCTTTTGCCAACCGGGACCTCCGATTGGACTTTTGCTCGGCCTCTGAGAACTCGGATATCGAGACGTCCGACCTCGACCCGTCTCTACTTCTGTTCGACAACTCTCACTCTACAAAGACTCCGTTGCCCGATCCCCGACCAGGACTTAGTGCTTAGTCCCCTGGACCAAGGCATCGTGCCCAGCTTGACTCACTAGGACTTAATCCAACCTAGTTTCACATGCTAGGACCCAGCTTCACTCACTAGGATTTAGTGCCTAGCTTCACTCACCAGGACTTAGTGCTCAACCCTAGCTTCCCTTGCTTGGACCCGTCTTCACTCACCAGGATTTCTTCAATCAGAGTCACTTCTTTGCTAGTCATCGTAATTCTGACTAAACTTCCTCAAATCTTTAGATAAATGTAATTCCAAACCTCAAGTCCAGTTTGGTTTAATCCCTTGGTCAAACTGACCACCCTGGGTTTTGGTTCACTCTGCCAAACATCAGATCATGTTTGGCTAACCCTTTGCCAACCTGATCAAACCTGGGTTTACCCTACCAAACATAAGGTCCTTTTTGGTTTTGACCCTTGATCACTTTGACTAACCCTTACCTTGTCTAACATATATAGTTACTAACTTAAGTATATTGTTAAACATCAAAACACTAGAGGAAGACATCACTGATGCATCTTGCACCAATAGTGATCACGGGGGCAAATTCGAAAACATAAAATTTACTGAATTCTGCAGCATAATGGATATTTTCATGAATTCCCTTGCCCTAGGACCCCCTAACAAAATGGCCTAGTTGTAAGACTAAACAGAACCCTCCAAGAAGCAGCTAGGACCATGCTTAATGAATATAACTTAGCCAAACAATTTTGGGCAGAAGCAGTTAGCACTGCCTGCTATATTCATAATAGGGTCCTAATCAATAAACGATATAACAAAACCCCTTATGAAATATATTATTATAAACCACCCAATCTACATTATCTACGAGTCTTTGGTTGTAAAGTTCACATCTCAAACACAAAAAACTACATAGGTAAATTCCAATCTAAGTCTACCCTTGGCATATTCTTAGGGTACTCAACCACAAGTAGGGCCTACAGAGTTTATAACAAAAAAACCCATAAGATTGAAGAAACAACTTGTGGGGACCGGTGCCGTCGATAGAGGGGGGGGGTGAATATCGACCATAAAAACTCTTGCGAAAACTCGTGAAAAATTCGTCTTGCGTAGACTTTTCGAAGTTCGTTCTAGATATAGAGTTAGTAGCAGCGGAAAACAAAAAGGAACGAACAAACAATAAGGTGCACATGGGATTTTTTAATTGGTTCCCAACCCCCAGGGTAAGTGCATCCAAGGCCTAAGCACGGGAATGCCCGTCCACTAATGGTCTCCTTTCCGGACTTTCCGGAGGCGGAGAAACTCGTCTTATAGTGCATAAATTATAATAAAAAATATAACAGAAATTAGGTGCAGAATGTAAATTCAAACCAAATGAAAAAGGTTGATGACTCGGCTGATCTGGAACTCTGATGTTCCGCGCACATCCTCCTAGAGATTCCTTGGTCGCAGAGCTTCGTCATTAGCACTTTTCTTCCGGTCGGAATGCTCAGAATGATCATAGAAGTTGTGTTTTGAGTTGAGGGGTCGAAGCCCCTTTTATAGGCTACATTGGGGCGCCTGTGATCAATGAGGCGCCTCAGTTGGCTTAGTCAAACTCCATCCTCGTGTCGAACTCGCAGCAGTTGATAAAGCTTTCAACTAGGGCACCCTAGACATACAGGGCACCCTGCATCATTGAGGCGCCTCCTTCAATGAGGCGCCTGGTTGCATTAGGGCGCCCTAGTCAATGGGGGCGCCCAGGAGCCCATTTTCCAGCCGCGTTGTGTTCGTTTGCCTGCCTTGTTTCCAACTTTTAGGTACCTGCAATACAATCAAAGACAAGACAAACATGCAGATAATCTTAATCTCAAGGACTTGGTTCTGACTTCAGATTTTCATGAAACCCTAGGTTGAACCGAGGCCTAGGTTCCTACCACCGGGAACGCGCCTTTCTCCTACTCCTCTCAGGAGATGGTTGCTGTTGGTACAGAAGGCACCAAAGTCAAACCTATGTTTTGATAATGGCAACAGAGGTCAAAAGTTAAGTCTTACTTGTGTTTCTAACAAGTTACTCTAGTGTGCTGAGACAAAGTCCTAGCGAAGGACTGCTAGGCAACTGGCGAAGGAGTGCCAGTAGTAAAGCCCTAGCGAAGGACTGCTAGGCAACTGGCGAAGGAGTGCCAGTAGCAAAGCCCTAGCAAAGGACTGCTAGGCAACTGGCGAAGGAGTGCCAGTAGCAAAGCCCTAGCAAAGGACTGCTAGCCAACTGGCGAGGGACAGCCAGTATCCAAGCCCTAGCGAAGGATTGTTAGGCAACTGGCGAAGGACTGCCAGTATCCAAGACCTGACAAAGGACCGTCAGGCAAAAGTCCAACCAAAGGAGCGGTTGGCATCAGGTAAACTCTCCCGAGAGGAGTAGGTGAGGATGCGTTCCCTGTCGAGGGAACAGTAGGCGTCGGTTCGACCTAGGACTCCATATGGGAGACCAAAGTCAGAACCAAGACAGCTAAGGCTGTATAAATAAATATTTTATTGCTACATTGTGTATTGGACAAACCCTGGATGCAGGACCGAAGAAACGTGTGTCTGTAGCTCAGAGAGCCTCAAAGGAGTGAGGCAATAGCTGACCAGGGCGCCCTGAGTGTCCCGGGCACCCCCAGGGTGCATACTAAACAACTCTAGCAAAGAAGGGTTCGGACAGCTGCTGGGCGGAGCGCCCCCGTGCTCCCGGGCGCCCCCTGCGTCCTGGGCGCCCCCAGGCGCAAACCTCGAACCAGAAGCCTTCGAAGCCAATGATAACGTTTGACCCGGTCAATCCGGGCGCCCCGAGTGACCCGGGCGCCCCGGTCAAAGCGGATCCAGAGGATCAGACGTGACCGAGACTTTGGCGGATCAAAGGACACGTGGGGGCGCCCCCGACATCCCGGGCGCCCCCAAGCCCTATATAAAGGGCCTTCGACCAAGGCTTCAAGGAATCACTTCTTTCAACGCCTCAAAGACCTTCTACGCTCGTGCCTTGCTCCGGAAACACTCCAACTCGAGCCGACGACGTCCCGCTGTCCCGAAAAAGTCAATCCTCTCCCGACGTCGGTAACGAAGATCGAAAGACTTATTCTTACTATTTTAGTGCACCTATTTGTAATCAAATATTGTAAACTGTTCTGCGCGTATATAGAATTGCCCAAAGTAAACGGTCAACGACCGTGGGCCTTGGAGTAGGAGTCGACACAGGCTCCGAACCAAGTAAATCGACTGTGTCTTTGTGCTGTGATTGTTTTTATCTTATTTCCGCTGCGTACGTGCTCTTTACGAAAATCCGAACGATTTCCGATATTCACCCCCCTCTATCAGTTTTCTCGATCCAACAAGTGGTATCAGAGCGGGGAAGTTCAAACCTGGTGCAACCACCAGTTTGAAATTTTTTGTCGGATTTTTATTTTCTTTTTTTATTCTTTATCGTTACGAATTTTTTTTAAATATATCGTTCAATTTTTTTTTAAGCGAGGTTGGTGCAACACCCCTCGTTATTTAATTTATCCAGCACTACTAATCCAAGACCTAGTTTTGGAAATTTTTTTTTTGTTTAGTTTTCTTTTACATACCAAATGGCCATGCAAGAGGGATTTTGTAACGACCCGAAAATTCTCTTAATATTTTTTAAAATATTGAGCATGTCTAGATAATTTTCGAGAGGCCCAGAAATAATTATGTAAAATTGGGCCTAGAAATTCATGTTTTCTCATTTAAATTGAGAAAAACTAGGTACTAATGAGCTTTAAATGAGCTCCAAAAATGGGTATTAATTAGGAAAAATTAATATAAATATAAAAGAATTTTATTTAGGAATATTAGCATAATTATGGGGGATTTTAGGGGATTTTCGGAATTTAGGTAAAATAAAAATAATAAAATAAATGAAATAAAAATAAAATAAAAATAAAGGTGCATGAGCCAAGAATTGAACCTTGACCTCTTGGACAACCATGCATGCTTTAACCAACTCACCTAGCAAGTGATTGTTGGGAGGAAATGAAGTGGATATTGGTTAAAGCATAGAAGAAGATGAAGGGTCATGGAGAGATTCTTTATTTACCTCCTTAATGGGCTATTAAAGGGGGGTTTTGGGAGTTACCTCTTCTTCCCATTACTTGAATTTTCGAAACTCTTCCTCCCCTCATTCTTGCCGAGCACCAAGAAGGGGTTTCCCCTTGGAAAAACTCCACATCTCCAAGATCTAGGTTCCTTCCAAGACAACAAGGGCAAGGAGGGATCAAGGGTCAAGAGTTCTACAAGTTCTTTCTCTTTTAAGGTCTAAAAATCAAGAAATCCCAAGGTAAGACTCCCTCACCTGTGGTATAACAGTTCCTTATGATTTTCATTATTTTTAGTATGATATAGTGGTTGGTTTTTGGATTTGATGTTGAAAGGAAAGAAAACCAAGAACCTTATGCTTAAGGGTTTCGGCCACCATGATTTTAAGATCTATAATTGTGCTAAAAATCTTTATAATGCTATTTAATGTTCCCTTATGATGTTTAGAGGTTAAGTATAAATTTTGGGAATTTTTGGAGTACCCTAGGATACCCTAGGGTTTCGGCCAACATGAAAGAAGAAAAGCAAGCACCCTAGGATTACCCTAGGGTTTTGGCCACAATATTTAAGGGTCCTTAATGATGCTAAAAATCTCCAAGATGTTGTTTAATGTTTTCTCATGATGTTCATATGTTAAATACAATTTTTGAGAATTTTTGGGGTACCCTAGAGGCCCCATATGTTTCGGCCAACCTCAAGGACCCAAGGGTTAGGGTTGAGTCTTTAACTTCAAGCATATGTTTTATGTGTTGCCATGATATAAGGGTGATGGAGGGTGATTATGTGAATTTTCACATGGCCTAGGGACTCTACAAGTTTCGGCCAAGAAGGGTTAATAGGGTAAGAGTTAAGATTTATTTCAAGTAAGGGCTCCAATGGCTCTATGGTAAGATGTGATTAGTGTTTCATGATTTATTGGGGATTTTAATGGAATTTTTCCATACTCCCCATGGCCTTATAAGTTTCAGCCAGCCCTAGGAAAGTGGCCTAAAGGTTAGGGTTAACCCTAATCATGAGCCCAATGACTTCCTATGGTCTCATAAATGATGTATGGTGGTTCCTTTACCTTATGCTATATTACATGTTTATGGAATTGATGGAACTCCACCTTGAAGTTTCGGCCAAGCCTTGGATCTAGGGTTTGGGGTGGAGTTAGGGTTCAAAGAATGATGGTTCATGTTTACCATAAAGTATTTATATGTATAGGATCAAGTATGTGGTAGAAACCATGTTAACTATAACTCTAAGGTTTAAGCTCCATGTTTATGTTTCATGTTTAGGTTATGATTTGATGTCATGCTTAATAGGGTTATCATGAATGTTTATGTTTTATGCCATGTATTTGAATGGTAGGTAAAATGTTATGGGAATCCTACCTATGCATGCTTATGTGATATAGAGAACCATGCTAAGTTATATGCTCATGTTATGTTAAGAACCATGCTAAGTTATTGTGTATGTTCATGATATGAATGATGCCATGATAAATATGATAGGTTTATGTTCATGATATGAATGATGTCATGATAAGTATGGTAGGGTTATGTTCACAATAAGAATGATGCCATGATAGGTATGTTATGTTAAGTTCATGATAAGGACGATGCCATGATAAGTATGTAATGTTTATGTTCATGATAATAATGATGCATGCCATGTTGTATGAATAAAGATGCATGTCATGCTTATGAAAGAAGATGCATACATGTTTATGAATGAAGATAATGCTCATGCCTTATAGGCATCATGATGTTATGCAATAAGAATGAACAATGAAAGGACAAGCATGTGTTAAGTCATGCTTTATGTAACATGGTTATGCTATGAATGTATGATGAATGATGAAGCATGAAAAGTATTTTTACTTTATGTATGGGCTTGTACCGGACCGAAGTATGGGTCCAAGGGATGGGCACCTTAAGAACGCCCCGGTTTTGGGCTACCGAAGCTGTCCACGGTTCTGGCACTACCGGAGCTGTGCAACAGGGATGGGCACCTTAAGAACGCCTCGGTTCGGGGACTACCGACTATGCTGTCCTTACCCTAGTAGGTTGGGGCTCGTGACCTCGGACTTGCTAGGGATGCGCGCTATGATGTATGTATGTGGTACAAGCCGGGGACCCCAAATGATGTTATGATGATTATGTTTAAGCAATTAAAAGTATGTTTTAATAGTTAAGCATCCTTATGTATATGCATTTCCACTCATGCATCCATTCATGTTACGCATTATGCTATGATGATAAGATTTTATGCTTACGTTTCATGTTAAGAAGTATGCATGAGAATGAATGATCTATGCCATGATTATGTTAGGAAGATGTTCATATGCTATGATAGGTATTATGCCATGAATTATGCCATGCTTAGAATGTTCACTATGTTTATGATTTATGCCATGAATTATGTCATGCTTAGAATGTTCACTATGTTTATGATTTATGCCATGAATTATGCCATGTTTAGAATGTCTACTATGTTTATGTTTATGCCATGTACCATGCCATGCTTAGAATTTCTACTATGTTTATGTTCATGCCATGCTATGTATATGATACGTGATGTAAGATGTTATGTTCAAAGTAGAGCACCAAGTATGTTAATGTTTTATGTGCTCATTATGAGATGATGAATGATGAATGGTTTTGTGAGTAGGAAAGAGTCTTACTAAGCCTGTGTGCTTATAGTCTTATTTCCTTATACCGCAGATCATTCAAGGGGACAATGAAGGAAGCAACTGGAGGGCAAGAACGCATGTGTGTAGTAGTGACTTGGCCCAGGAAACTCTATGTTTACTGTTTATGCTAGAACTGCACCTTGGTTACTTATATGTCTGAATAATGACCTATGAAACCTTATGATATGACGTTACGTATGACATGATATGATATGATGCTTAAGTTCAAAGTTAATATGCTAAGGTTCCTATGTCATTAAGTTAAGAATGGTAACAGGGCATGTATAAGTTAAAGTTATTCCGCTGCCTTATGATGTCTACATGCCCTAAGCATGTTAACGTAACGCCGCTTATGGGAAAAAAAAAGCGGGCGTTACAGGTTGGTATCAGAGCAGTAACCATCTCACTACACACACATCAAGCCCTCTTCCTGCAGCTTCCAAGTAAGTACCCCTGTGCATGTTTTATGATAGTAAGCACTTTTAAGATGTTTTATGACTTTAAGATATGCAAGTAAGAACGATAGTATGATGAAAAAGTATGTTAAGATACGTAACGATGAACGATATTTTATATTCTTGATGAATTAGTATTTGGAATAATATAGGTGTAGAAAAAATTATAATTTATGATATTATGTATAATCTTTAATAAAGCCACATGTAGAAAATTATCTGATAGCCTACCCACAGGAGATTATAACACTCTCACCTATGCTAACGTATATCATTAGTTTCATGATATTAATACTGATATAATTAATGGTATAGGTCATATGGTATAACTTAGGTAGGGATGCATAGGGTAGGGTTCTAATTATGATAACACTTATTATAGGTTATGGGTCACTGATATCTTAGATATAATATATAAGACTACCTTAAGTTATTTTATGGTAATATAATAAGTAGGATCTCACCCATTCTATAATAATCATACAACTAATATAATTCATAACTCGGGCTGAGAACTAATATTTCAGAAGCATACTATTATTAGGTTTACCCATAATTAAAATAAGAATATAATTATGATATATGCATATAATTATATCATGGAGTTAATAATGACATTAGCCAATTATATGTCAAGGAGATAATCAGAACTTCGATATATACAGCGATGCTTCCAAGCTAGGACTTGGAGCTGTACTTAGGCAGAGTGGTAAGGTCATTGCTTACGCCTCTAGGCAACTCAAGGAAAATGAGCAGAACTACCCCACTCACGATCTGGAATTGGCTGCGGTGGTTTCGCTCTTAAGATATGGAGGCATTATCTATATGGAGCACAGTGTAAGATTTATACAGACCACCAGAGTCTGCGATACTTCTTCACTCAGAAAGACCTGAATATGAGACAACGCCGATGGCTTGAGTTGGTGAAGAACTATGACTGCGAGATCTTCTACCATCCAGGGAAGGCAAACAAAGTGGCCGATGTACTTAGCCGAAAGTCAAGTGCCACCTTGATGTCCATATCTAAGTTACCCTGACCACTCGAAAGAGAAATTATGAATTTTAGGGTCGAAGTCATCTCCGGGGGACTTTCCACCATGACAATATCACCTGCGTTATTTGCGGACATATTGGAAAAACAAAATGGTGATTTGAGTCTTCAGGAAATAAAACAAGAGGTCCTAGAAGGAAAGGGCGATGGTTTCCATATCGCCAAAGGGGGGGGACTCTACCTTAGGGATCGTCTATGTATTCCTAATGATCCGGAGCTTCGAAGGGAAATACTGGCAGAAGCTCACGGAACCCCTTACTCGATGCATCCAGGATCCACCAAGATGTATTAGGATCTGAAGGAGAAGTTTTGGTGGTCCGGAATGAAGAGGGATGTGGCTCGGTATGTTAGTACTTGCATGACCTGCCAGCAAGTGAAAGCAGAACATCAGCGACCCGGGGGAGTTCTGCAGCCACTAACAATTCCGGAGTGGAAATGGGAAGACATCTCTATGGATTTCATTTCAGGGCTTCCCAGGACTACGAATGGATATGATGCAATATGGGTGATTGTGGACAGGCTGACAAAGTCTGCTCACTTCTTAGCGATCAAAATGACTTACTCGATTGAGCAACTGGCTCAATTATATGTCAAGGAAGTAATTAGGCTTCATGGAGTTCCCAAGACCATCATCTCAGATAGAGATGGTCGTTTTACTTCGCATTTTTGGGAATGCGTTCAGAAGTCTCTCGGCACTAAATTGCGATTTAGCACCGCTTTTCACCCTTAGACGGATGGGCAAACTGAACGGGTGAATCAGATATTGGAAGATATGTTGAGAGCTTGTGCCCTGGATTTCAAGGGAAGTTGGTGTCGATATCTATGCTTGGCGGAATTCGCTTACAATAATAGCTACCAAGCTACTATCGGAATGGCACCTTATGAAGCCTTGTATGGGAGGAGATGTAGGTCTCCGATTTGCTGGTACGAGGGTGGTGAAAAGAAGGAAATGGGGCTCACAACGGAGGTTATCGATAGCGCTGATAAGCACCATTTTATTGATTATTTTAATTGCTTAAATCCATGTTTGACCTATGTTTTTATTGCCAAAATTGTGAAATTGCCCTAGGTTTTAGGATTTCCTCTTATTTTGGACTTAATTGTAAATTTACACATTTTTTGATTATTTGGCCACTAATTTTCTGATATATTTTTGTAGGCAAGAAAAGATCCTGGACCTAGGGCATATTGGGTCAAACATGAGTTGGAAGTGAACCGGATCGAATTATCAAGCCTACGATTAATCCGGGCCGTCCGATTCATGAGCGGCTAGATTTGAGCCATCCGGGATGATCTGAAGCAATCCGAGCTAGGGTTAGGGTTGATCAAGCTCTATGATCAAGATCTGAAGGTTTCATCCCAACCAGAGCTCAATCAACCGTTGGATCAAGCAAGGAGGGCTCTAGAGCGTCCATTCACAGATAGAGTTGATCTGGACCATCCGTTGCATATCTGGAGGATCCGAGCAACCACAAGGCAGATCCTGACCCCAGATCATCATCATAAAAGTTTGGCTCCAATCAGACCAAGATCTGCCGTTGGATCTCCTCCAATTAATCACAGCCGTCCATTTGTTCCTATTTAATCAGAAACGCTGCGCAGCCAAGCCTTGTCGCGTCTCCGTCGTTTCTTCTTCCTTCTTCAGCCGTTCTTCGATTCTTAGCTAGATTTCTTCATCAAGGAGGCGCGATCCCTCAATTTTTCATCAAAGCAAGGGCTAGGTCAGTGAAGATCGTTTCAGTGAAGTTTCAGATTGGATTTTTTGCTCAAAAGTGAAGCTGCGTGAGGTTTCAGCCGTTTCACTATCTGACTTCAACGAACTCAGTTGTATTCCATTTCCACCGCATCCGAGCTGACCAGAGGGGTTCCCTGGAAGGTCTCGGCCATTCCCAAATCCCAATCGCATGCCACGACAGCAAGTTTGAAGAATTCGGAGCCAAATTTGGCTTGAGCAGAGTCTGAACTGATTTAGTAGCAGATACACTTCTTCCACTGAATTGCAGAGCTTGCGGGTCCGAGGTTCTCCCTTGATTGACGACCAAGGAGCTCTTGAGTTGAGGAATGGTTGAGGAGTAGCTTAGATAGTTTAATTTCAGTTCCTTTTAGCTGTAAATTTCGTTTCAGCCTAGTTTAGTTACTGTTTTTGAATTTCAGATTGGTTAACTTGGTTTATTTCATTGTTTCATCTGTAATCTAGCTTTAATCCTTCAAGTTGAGTAGTTTAGGAACCTATCTAGTGGATAGTTGTGTTTAATTTCAGTTAGTTTCAGTTTAGATCCTTGCGTATCAGTGGCAGCTCGCGTATCAGCCCTGTATCTGCCATTTCCAGCTTAGTTCTGCAATTTGTCAGTTTATTTCGAATTCAATTCGTTTCTGGTTTTTGTTCCTGAGATTTAAGTTAACATTTTGGTAGCTGATGAGTTGATTTGAGTTTGATCTGCATTCAATCTCAATTCTGCATATTTGCTCAGCTTTTCCCTTAGTGTGTCTTCTGCGTACCCTTTTCTTTTCAGTAGTTTTAATTCAGTAATTCTGATTTTGTATCAAGTTAGCTTGTTTTATCTCCGGAAATTACATAG